>JASUUG010000753.1:0-49543 GCA_030449905.1 Luvunga scandens | reverse complement strand
TTTCCTTTTAGGATTGGTATCACTCTAAATAAATATTCTGCATGCTTAATTAATTTTAGATTTAACAAACAAGGGAAGACTGGTTATTTGCATAGTATAGATGAGGATGACTTGGATCATAAATTAAGCCAAAGTGATTATCCCAAATAAAGACAGATGAGCAGATTTCATCTAGAGAGCCTATGTTCCACTTTGTTTATAATGTCGTGGTAGATACTCTTGGATACCCTAAAGTGGAAGAGAAGTATTCCAAGATGCTTACCAAGGTTTTTTGTGATTAAGCCACCAAGAATAGGACCATTATTGTTAGCCTCAGCAACAATAATATTCTTTGAGGAAAAAACTTGAGTTTTAGATCAATTAACTTTAGCTCTTGAGTTACCACAGAAAGCATTCAGAATTGAATTCCCAAATTCACCTCATGATAGATATTGTTGCTCAGCCTTTCGATACATAGAAAAAAAAATGTTTGGCAAAATAAGATCCTTTTGTCTTATTCTTTTAAAAGGTTGAAAGTCTTCTACAGCACCTTTTCTAGAGAACATTTATCCAACCAGTATTCAATTCACAATGATTTGCATAAATTCCAAATGACCTAGTTCTATTAGGGTCCTTACAAACGAAACTCCAATCGAGTCGATCATCGGGCCTTTTCCAAATTAACTTTAATTGCCATTTCCTTTAGACAACCAAATTTTTCCGTATAAAAGTAGATCACTTATTATGCAATCACAATATTCTTAATGATGTGCTACCAAGAATAAAACTAGTTTGCTAAGGGTTAATAACCCAGTGGTAGAGAGGTCAGAATTTGTTGGCTATAATCTTAGTAAATCGCTTTGAGAACTGCAGTGAGACTAATCAATCAATACATTTTAAGGGATTAAAGATTATTAGTCTTTTTGAATAAGAAAGTAAAGTGCAGTTTGTCTCTATAGGAATGCAGCTCTATTAAAAATGTTTTTAACAAAACGGCATAGAGATAGGCCAACTGTTTACCACAAAGATTGATAAAAATTGCATCCAAACCATCAGCCCCGAAGCTTTCAATGGATTTATACAAAAATGGTGTTTTTGATCTCATCATTATTAATATAATGTGAAAAGTGAGTAATTGATCATCCTCAATGGCAGAGAAATAATCGAAGAGGTGTGAAATGAGTGGTAATCTTTATTGGTCATCGATACAAAGTCAAGAAAAAACTAATCGCTGTGTTTGATACCTGATCATATAATTATTGCCCTGAGTCATCTTTGATGGCATCAATCTTATTCCTTCTTCAACTGAGGGTTTTTGGTGAAAAAGTCGATTTCAATCCCCATGCATGATCTAGTCTTTTCTAGACTTTTTGCCATAACAACTCTTCCTGCCTTAAGACTTCTTTAAGTTCACTTTAAGTCTTACTTCCAGATAGATAAGGCCTTGTTTAATGTGTTGTTCAAATGCTTTTTGAATACCCCCAACGTAAGTTAGAAGTCTATACTTTTTGTGGAAAATGTTGCCAAAAGAGTTTTTATTCCATTGTGAAACCTTGTAAATAAAGAACTTTGCCCTCTTGTAGATAAGGGTAGTAGAATTTCAATTAGATTCCATAAAATTACTAAAGTCTCTATGAGTCAACCATCTTTGTGAGTAGCCAGAAGGTAAATTATCCTTAACCCATCTAGCGGCCTTTTCAAACCACAACAAAATTGGTTTATAATCATATTCAATTTTTGAAAATTGGAAAACCGAACTGTCGACATACTTAATCAACTATTCTCATTACAAAATAACTTTATCCAAATGTTTGGATAGAGTACCACAGACCAAGTAAAGTGAGGGATCATTATACTAAAGTCATATAGTTGATTGCAATAGAACAAACTATTAAACAAGTTCTGCAAACTGCAGTAGTGTTTGTAAAAGGCCACCGCGCTTTGAAATGTAAAATAGGAATTAAATTCCACGGCCATGAGCAAGAAGCCTAGATAAATTGGTATTTGTTTGCCCGAGTGGTCTAAAGATATCTCAGGTTATGAGGGAATGCGTTAGATAAATAGCGATAATCTAAGACAAAAGATCATTATTCATGGTGATTTTGAAATGAATAAATTGTTTATGATTTATAATATTTTTCCATATCAAAGATATATTCCCACAAGAGCTAAATCCCTTTAGAAATCAATGGCTTGATTGATGCGATTTTCAAATCACGCTTTTTTAATAAAGTCTTTCACTTTGAGACCAGCAATTCTAGGTTCCAAAACAACCATATGAAGGTCTATAATTCACCTGAAATGGAAACAAGGCTCTACGAAAGTTTTGCGGCGGCACACCCCCAACATATCAAACATTATGGACAGACATAAAGAAATAGATATAGGAAAAAGAAAGTTTTACCGAGTGGCTCAAGCCTCATTTCACCACGCTTTATAGCATTTTCACGCTACAGGAAACATCCACAGTAGATGATTCAATCTCACATCAGCATCACCCGTATATACTCATTATCATGCTGTCCATGACCATATGCTCAATATTATTAATATTACGAGAATTAGATGGTTTGCCATTGGAAGCTCTGATTGGTTAGTTGGGGTTGAAAGGATTTTCAACATAAAGAGATTAGAAAGGATTGGGTTATAGATGTTAGAATCGGAGGTGTCTTATTTACAAAAGAAAGCTGTGATGGTAGAGTTAGTTTAAGCTTGTGGTGACAATACGAATTTTGATAGGGCATTATGGCTTGCATGAGAGTTACGTGGATTGTATGAGATTTGCATGGGGGTGGGTAGGGGTGGGTAAAATCGAGGTTGGATCGGGTTCAAATCAATTGATCGGGGTTTTGAGTTACTTGGGTTGGACAAAAATTAATCAAAAGTAACCCCATTTATAACTGTCAGGTCTTATATATATTGGTCGGATCGGATCAGATTAGGTTAAAAATAATTGAATTGAATAGGATTGGGTTCAAATTAAATACGGATCAAATTAAGTTCAAGTTAGTTTGGGTTATTATTAACATTTAAGAATACATAATTAAAACAATCAAATGCACAAGTAATTATAATATATTCTTTGCTAAATGCTAATTTGCTATATAGTAACTATATATAACATCAAAGAGACAAAGATTCAATTATTTAAGGCTAAAGCTTTAAAAGTCAAAACTTCAAGGAAAAACTCGGTCAGTGCACGAGTTACACTTGCGATAGTTTTAGGGTTGGAGTAATGTAGATTGGTGGTAGCAATCGAGGTAGCGGCGAGGCCTTGCGAACACGTAGTAACGTATTGTTCGGCGCTAATGGTGACCGTGACCATTATTCATGAAGACATTTTGAGATGTGTGTGTTGTGTGCATGAAAGTGAAACCATGACCGTGAGAGGCATGACGAGTATTCTTGTCTTCTTGAGATGAGAAGTCAAATGAAGGAGAAGGTTATGACTGTGGTTATCGGTCGCGTGCTGTAAGGTTATGAGCATTGGCCGTTGGTGTTGGGTGTGCTTTGTGTAATGTGTATTATTTGAGTATAATGTAATCTAAGGTTGTGTTGTGTGTTGTGAATATGTGATTTCTTGATTTGTGTGTGTGTACGTATGTTTTATTGTTTAGGCTTAGGTTTTTTTTTTAATGACCCAATTTGATTCTGACCAATCAGTTTAGAAGAATTTATTCATTGGTTTTATTAACAAATCTAATCCCAATTGAGTCAGAAATTTTTAGATCGGATTGGATTGAGTTGGATATTTTGTCCACCTCTAGGGGTGGGCTAGTTATTTTGTGGTTTGGTTGTTTGCTATTGTGGGGTCATTATTGTGCGCTTTTATTCTCACTCTGTAACACGTGCCATAAGATGTTGATATGAGGGGCTGGATTATTATATCTTAGGTTGGCTTTTTTAGGGGATTTGGTATATTTGGATTTGGAAGTGTTCAGTTGTTGGCTTTCTAAGAAGGAAGTGAGGATTCCTTGTTGGTTTCTGAAGGGTAACATTTTTCATTAACACTGGCTAAAGCATCAAAACAGGATCCATTGCCAAAACTATTTCGTTTTACCAATATCAGAATCCTTCCCAATTGCTTTTTCCTTATCAACACGATATCTGCCTTTTTAGGTCACCACTATCCACAGACCAAATTTAGGGTTGCTATCAAAAGACCCCTACGTACCATGTATCGACTTACTACCGGAATTATTGTTAACAGCGTCAATAGTTACAACATCCGAACTGTCATTATCTTTAGCCTGGTCAAGGCATGGAGCACTAGTGTGACCATATTTACTCCAGTGAAGGTAAATGTTTGGAAGGCTTTTATACTCTACGTTTTGGATTTTACCATCTAGGAAGAATTGGGACACGAGGGGTTTGTTCAGAGAGAGTTCAATGGCAATACGAGCAAATTTACCCCTTATAGCCAATTCAGTATTGTAATCAATTCTGGCCACTTTCCCAATGAGCTGGCCAATCATTTGAAGAATTCGTTTATGATAGTAATGCAATGCCAAGCCAGGTAAGCGGATCCCAGCTGTTACCAAATTGATCTCCTCTTTAGAGCTATCAAAATATGGAGTCCTTGGTTGAACCACAAGGTAGTGTCCCATGACTATCCATGGCCCCTGAGTTAAAATGAACTCCACATCATCCGCTGATTTAAGGCAAACTAGAAAACTTAACGTTGACCTAATGTTGGATGCCAGACGATTGGTCAAGGCCTTTATAACCAATAGAATGTCCCAAAAGTTTCACCACTACTGTGTGTTGCCAAGGCTTTATTAATTGAGCTTGAACCTTTTGGGAGAAAGAGATGGATGCAATATTATCAGCATTCTCAAGCACAATATCTTTAGGGGCAAAAATCATATCATCCTCGCGGCCTACTAGCTCCTCTTTAAGGCCTTGTTGCGATTCTAATAACTTATATCTGAAGGACAAAACTTTAAGATTGTCACCATCCTCACCCCGAGCCCTAAAGTTGGCTTTTCTGGTGGATCGGCTGTCAGGCATGGGGGGATCGGATTCTTGTTGAGGTTCATCGGAATTTCTAGTGCCACGAAATTTTTTCTTATATTGCTAATTTGATATTATTGAAGAGAAGATTTATTAATCAAAACAAAAACCACTTAAAGCCCTGGATACATAAAGTAAGTAAATAACCGATTTTGTTAATCAAACACAATTTTTCTCGGTAAATCTGTAATTGTTTCTGCAGCAACGTTCAAATCTTGTTCCTCTTCATTCTCAATTTTGCCCTTTCTTGGGTTTTAATTTTATTAATACAAAAAATAAAACATGAATGAGTCAATTATTTATTACTCATGTATTAGTACTATTCTTATTCTTATTATTATTATTTTCATGGGATTGAGTGATATATATTAATTTTAATAGATATAAAACTAGTAATATTTCTTATTTCCATTCAACATCTGGATTTGTTTTTAATTTTCCAAATTCTATTTTGGTTAGAGGTTCACTAAAAATAGTTAAATTGTGAAAGTACTCAGAAAGATTCGATAATTAACTAATTAAATTCAACAATCAAATATGAATTACCGAATCTGATAAAAACTTAAATTTTTATTTAATTTATAGCCAAGTCAACCAAAATTAAATCCACCTAACGATCAATAATTTTGACTTTGTTTTTCTGTATGCATACTAGTTCTATCATATTTTTTATCATATGAAACCAATGAATTATGAGTCTTCATCAAAAACGTAAAATAATAATACTTATAAAATTGGGTAAAAACGTGTCACCAATTAATGGCACCAACCAATAATACATTAAGGATTCGTTTACTTCTCAAATTGAGTATTTTGAATTCAGAATCTCAATTATCGACTTTGTTTATTTTACAAATTAAGAGTGTGAATCAAAATCAAAATTGTGTGGGACCCACATTTTTGAGAATCATTCCCATTAATTTTATTTCAAAGGTGGTTGAGAATCAAACTATGATTTTCTAAAATTACCCATTTTGCCCCTAATTGAATTTTTATAATCCACAAATTATCCTTAAATCAAATTTTGTCATTTTTACATTGTAGTCCCAACAAAATTTGTGAAAATAACTAAATTTTGTGTTATTTATAAATCGGTCCATTATTTTTAATTATTATTGTTGTCGTTGTCGTCATTAATTTCATTATTATTATTATTATATCGTTAATTTCATTAGTATTATTATCATTATTATTATTTTTATTTTTAATTAATATTATTTGTCATTATTATTTTTTTATTCCTATTATTGTTATTATTATAATATATACAAACACTACTAGAGATCATAATTAATAGGACTATTTTTAGTAAATTAAAAATCATCCAATTAGAGATAAAAAAGCATCATCGATATATGGAAATACTGTGGCTTTGTTAATTTGGAGGCATATTATTCCTATAAAATTGTAGCAGAACAAAACTTGACCATTATCAACTTGTTCATATGCATTTGCGTTAGCTAGCTGATAATTACGGTTGGCAAGTATCAGTGTTCAAAAAATAACCTAGAAGGTTATAGTATTCTACTGCTGGAAAACCCACAAAAAATGTCCTAAATTCTTTTTTAAATTAAAAGTTCAAATGCTAAGAATAAAACCCACACAAACTCTAAATCTACCGCATTCAAATTCTTAGCAATCAAATTTATTATGTGTCTGAACACTCATGTCTGAAATAAAAATTATTTAAAAACAGAACAAATTCGACTCTAATTTCTTAGATTTTTCTTCAAATAATTAATTGTTTTTTCATTAGCACTCGCATTATCCATAGATATTGCAAACCAAACTTTCAATACCCTAATGAATCGTACAGTTCCCAATTGGCTTCCGAATGACCTCTTCTTTATAATTAGCGTATGACCTCTTCTTTATAATTAGAAAAAAGTACACGATTGATTTTCCTCTCATGCAATTCCCAATTTTTTGTCAATGAAATAGACTATTATCACCGTGTAGTTAGACAACTGCATTGAGGTCCACAAGTATCTATATTGATAGATAACCTTTGACGATTTGCACTAAACACATTTGTCAACATCTTCTCATTCTCATATAATTGAAAAATATCCCGTGTAACTATCCTTCAAGATGGCAAATCAAACTTTCAACAATAACTAACCATAAACTCCAAAAACCCTTTAGTCTCTACAAACCTAAAGTGCAATTAATTTTTAATAATCATCTCTACTAGTGCCTTTCTACAAACCTCTTTACTAAACTCTACAAGATCAAGCTTAGTAAAAGGTTAGGACGAACTTTAATAATAGCCTCTAATAATCACCAACACCCTTTTCATGAGCTAAAGCACGGCTTTTCATCAATTTCAGGTTTCATTTTTTTTAAACATAGGACACACTTCCAAATGAGTCTTCAAGCCAAACTATTCCCAAACTTGTGATCTTAAATGCCTGAACACCCTCCTTAAAGCCATCTTTCCTTGTCTCTTGTCCGATACGGTTATTTCTTCCATTGCACACAAAGTCTACTGCAATCAAGTATAATAAACAAAAATTATATAGCATACAAAGCGGTATAAAAATATAGCGTACAAAGCTTCTTTTTCTTCAAATTTTTGTATATAAAAAGCTGCACAATTTGAGTTAACAATTCTTTGTCTTTTAATAATCTGTTATACAAAGAACTCATTGTCCGCATTTTAACAAGATCTGGAAGTTCACATGTTTATTAACCAGGTGTGACTACGTTGCAGCATCTCCAAGTAACATCTCCCACATATTCAGTTATTGGTAAGAACTTTTCCAATAATTAAATTTTTTGTTATAAACCAATGCTTAGTATTTGGCAAGACAAGCGACAGAACATTTGTGACACATGATGACAATATGGTTACAATAACAAAAAAAAGTTGATACCAATAATGAAAAGGCCATGACGACTATTACTCACAAATGCTGCATAATATAATAGAATCCATATTAACCACATAACATAAAAGATGAACATACCTTACTCCTAAGGAATGTCGTAGGATCATCCTATGCTACCATTTCACTTCTGTTTCTTGAAGAAGAAATTAAGGATGTGCTCCTAGATAAGAATTTTCAAGTTTTGGTAGCTTCACTAATTTCAGTGAGATTGATTGAGAAAATGCCTTTCTATGGTCTGTATTTTCAATTATCCCTTTTAATGATTCACATTCAATTACCGACAAATGCTCCAGTTTCTTGAGGCTTCTCATCATAGTAGAAGGAAAAATATTCAATAGTTCATCACAGTATTCTACATGCAAGACCTTCAATTTGCTGAAAGACCCCGAAGCAAGCTGGTGATGCCATATTTTCTCAAATTTCTCATTAAGGCAATGCTTAATTCCTCCAAACTAGGGAGTATTACCTGAAAAAAATTTCATCAATTTCCGTAACAATTGAATTCTAATAGCCCACAACAAACAATTGAATTCTCTTAAGACACAAGGAAAAGAAGAGATTAGATTATAGAATAGATTAAACATGGAGTCAATTCAAAGGCAAAGAAGAAAAAAAAGCCAATATATACAGGGATAAGTTCATCAGTGTCCTCAAGGCAAGGCTTGCAGAACATAAATTTTATATAATTAATTATTGAAATCAATTAAATATAAATTAAATAGGTATTTTTACTTTAATAATTAAATATTATGTTAATGACACTTATCACCCCACACGCTGAGCTCCACAAACGCGGGAGTTAGACAACTTTTAAGTGATTAAACTTATCCTGTGTACCAAACATCCCTACAAGTAATATAGAAGCAACAGGAACAGAAATCTACCTTTTCATCAAATAGAGCTTGTGTATCACTGTGATAGTTGCCTCCTGAGCTCATTTCTACTGCATGTGCGCAAATGAATCTTTTCAGTTCCGGGCAGAAATTAATCGAAAGTTGACGTAAAGAAGGGAATTCAACTAAATTTCCAATGCCAAATCTTGATAGTTGTGGAAGATGTGAAAGCGAGAGGTAGACTAGTTTAGGAAAAACCATTTCAATCAAGTTCTCCTCTCTTCGCAATCTGGTGTCAATTATCTCTTGCATTGATGCACACTGACTTATCTCAAGTCGTTGAAGTTGCTTAAGACTATTAACCATAGAAGATGAAAACAAAAATTTCAGACAACCACATTTATCCACTGTCAATTCCGTTAATTGTTCACCAGAATAACACATCACCGGAAACTGGTTGGGCCATATCCTATGAATGTTAATTGAGACCATTTCCAACTTCTTCAGGCCCGGAAAAATAACCTGCACATCCAAACAACTAATTGATATACTTTTTTGATCATTGAGACGCAAGACAAAATAAGTGTGTTCATGTGTATCAACAGAAATGTAAACTACCTTTTTATTGAAGAATGCCAATAAATTCTGAGGATCATCCTCTGAAGTGATTTCTTTGGATCCTCCAGTAGTTGGAGTCTCCAGGTAGAATCCTGAACTCGTAAGCTGTGGTAGGCGTCGTAGAGCTAGGGAATGCAAGTTATTGAAGTTAACCCCCCTCATACTTCCATTCTCATGGTCATGGTTCTCGGTTTCCTGACCAACAATCATCCTTAGGATCTTGCAATCAGTCACTTCTAACTCTTCGAGCTGCAAAAGGTTTTTTGCCATGAAAAAGGGAAAGAGATGCTCCAATCGATGGCATCGTTCTATATTAATGATTCTTAAGTTGGTGAAAGACTGATTATCTTCTGTGAGTTGCTTTTGGCTGCCACACACCTTCTCCAAGAGAATCAAATTACAAAGAAACAATGACTGAAGCAACGGAAAAATAACCCGTCCCTCTGAGTTGGCAATACATAAAATCTTAGGATCATTTTGTACATGGAGATGCTTCAATTGGGAAAATCCTTCTCCATTGTCTAATTCTTGAATAATATTCTGAATACCATTAAGATTATCAAGATAGAGATCTTCGGTTGTCTTCAGCAACTTTTTGATCCCATACCCCAAATAAATGCTATTATCGAGCTTGAGTTTCAGTGTTCTTGAGCATTCATATTTTCCGGACCAGTTCCACACATCTCCGATAAATATTCTATATCTTTCCAAGTCCACAGAGATCAAATCCTGCCGCAGAAGCTGGGCATCTGGAATATGCATATCTAAAATTGTTAGACTCGACAATTGCTTTAGCTCAACAACACTAGCATTACTTTTGGCCTTCAACCTTTAGAGTAAAGCTATTACCCATATATAATTCATTTAATCGAGACAAGCGTGATATAACTTCTGGTTTGATTACTTTAAGCTTTGAACAGTTGCTCAAATCTAACAACTTCAAACGAGTTAAGTTTCCAATTTGTTCAGGCAACTGCTCGATATGAGAATTCAAAGCTAAGAATCTCCAATTTTGCCAGATCTCCAACTCTTGCTACATCGTCTAGTAGGCAGCAATCAAAAGACAATGTTCGAAGGTTAACTAAGGAACCAAGTGACAAAGGTAATGAAGGAAATGGATTCCAGTTAAATGCAGAACTAGGAGTTCTGTCATCCCATCAAAAATTGGTTTGGGATTCAGAAAGAGGAATCTTCTGTAAACAACAGAAACAACTTGAGGTTTGTGCATTGAAGGCTATCTGGAAGCTCTGATATATCTCTAAAAGGTATTGAAATAGCAGTTGGATTTTTCTGTGCTGCCTTTTCTACTCTCTTCCTTCACGTCAGCGACGTTTTGGATATTAAACAGCAGCTTATCTGAGGCAATTAATACGCCAAGGCATGAATGATTTGATGCATTTTAACATGATCTTCAGTGTCACCATTCAACAATAAACATGGACCTTTGAGATGATCCATCAATGTAGACCCTATTCCTTGCTACTTCCAACGTGTCAATGCCAGTAAACAAGTTGTCCAATCCAAAGACATATCTAATCAAGTCATCAATAGGTAGTCTACTACCATCATTCAGTAGACCACAGAGTTGAAACAGAGATTGAGCTTCCAGTTCCAAAACCTTATAACTCAATTCTATTGAAGACAGATCTGCATTCATTCCTTTGATTTTTCTTGGTTTGGTTTTTTTTAGCCAATTAATTGCATCCTTCCAAACGTGAGTACTCTGACATTTCAGTGCATTTGCAATTGTTGAAATTGCAATTGGCAAACCTCCACATTTTCCAACAATCTCAACTCCTATAGCCCGACAGTCAGATTCTTTTGCTGAATCTCCCACAATCTTTTCAAACAAAAAGACTTTGCTTCTCCGTCAACTAAAGTACTGATGGAGAAAATCCTTGATTACTCATATTTACACGTAATACATGTTGATCTCTCGATGCCAATAATAACGCGTAGCGCCTTTGATTATCACCACTTTGTTTCTCATCATCCCAAAAGGGAATTCCAATATCATCAAGTTAATTTTTGTCCATATATCATCTAATATTACAAGAACTCGCTTCTTCTTCTTCAATGCTTGACGTAGTTGATTAGCTTTCTCAACTAGACTGTCAGGACGGCCAATTTCCAGGCCCAACTGACCAGCAATACGGCCACAAATTTCTTTCCAGTCTGGGGTCTGTGTTACCTCAGCATCGACCACCACATCAAATAAATCCTCTTTCATGACTTGCCTTACAACTACTTTGACTAGTGTGGTTTTGCCAATACCACCCATCCCATACAACCCAATCATGTTAACATTAGAATCCCGCAGCGACTCCATCATTTTCTGGAAAACAGGGTTTCTTGAAGGAAAGTGTACGTAGCCTGGGACATTAAAGCGTTCCATGGTCTCTGGATCAGGACGGTGGCCAACATTCTGTCTTTGCAAGATAATATTCCCCTCCTTTGCTGCCTTCGCTGCTTCTTTGCTGAGCTTGTAACGAGTCATCATATTAGAGCACAAATCGTTGAAAGTACAACGCTTTTTATTAGCTTTGTCGTCGCCTTCATCTTCAACCACAGGCTTTCCTAGTTGTTTTAGTCAATTCATCAAACGTGGTAAGCCATTCCTGAACATCTGAAAAATATCCTCCCTTGTCTGTCTGCATACTTGACAGCTTGTTCCAACCGTTCTCCTACATTTTTCAGCTCCTTCAAGTTGCTCTGGTACTTGAACACATAAGATATCTCTTCACGAATGGGATCGAACAATAATTCTACAACTTTTGATGCAATGCCTGAAACAGCAGCACCGCCTAATTCTGCTGCCATTGCCCTGTTTTTATGAATTTTTATTTTTTTGGTTTAACAAATTAAGGGAAAAAAGAAAACAAGAAACGATGACAACAACCCAACTGTATATTAATGAGGTCTAGACTAAGCAAAGATCCAAAACAACTCAAGAAAGAATGTAAAGTTTTGACCAACAGAATTTTTTTTAAAAAAAAAGAAATTAAGAATACTACTGGCTATTTAACATTTTAAGCAAAATCAAATCCGAAACAGGAATTCCAGAAATAGAACAATTAATTGGAAATAATAATAACTTCAAAAAGATTAAAGCAAGTGCACCTGGGCAATCAGATAGAATGCAGAACTGTTTAAAGATTTGATTGCTTCTAAAAATTTGATAGCTTAGAACGGCTGGTGAGCAAAAGAGAGAAATTTTTTCTAGAGTCAACTCCAAGTCTTCCTTATTCATTTCTTTCCCTGTCGGCCACCAGTCACCACTAGCTTTTAATTTACCTAATGTATTATATCACTTACAAATCTTTTTTTTTTTTTTTATTTCCCTTTGTTTGGATGAATATCAGTACATCACTGATTTTTTCTCATTATGGGAATTTTTTTTCCTCCCAAATATAAAATTTACTCCAATTTACATATACGCCGCTCACATGCAGAGGAGCAGTCCCCGCATTTTATAATTGTGATTGAATTTTTTTAACGTAATGTATAAATTATTTTATTATTATAATTTTTCTTTTCGAATCAATATTAAAAAAGTAGTATTTTTTAAAAAATATTAATGTTAATCATTATTGTAGGTATCGTGTTGGATGGATGCTAATATAGTGAATGAAACCAAGATCTTCTATTGGAGTTTGTGTTAAATGATAATATGAAATGATAATTATTATTTTTAGATGTTAGTTTACAGCTTTTTTTTATGGATTTATGTATGTTATACTTAAATTTAAAAATTTATATTGGATTGATGTTGAAATTTTAATTTTTCATTTATATTGTTTTAATTAAGAATTGAGTATGTTAAGTAGAATTTTAGGTTATTATTAGAAATTTTCATAGTAAATATTTTGTGATTTTAAATGTAAAAATTCATAAAAAAAATCCGTTGAATACCATTGTAGGTTTGGTAATTGTCAAAATCCGTTGCGGGTGAGTTTTTTAAAAAAAATTAAAACGGTTTGTGGGTAAGTTTGGTAATTTAAAATTTGTGTAGTGTGAATTTAATAATGAAAAATCTATTGCAGGCGTGCCCATTGCCATCCCTATTTATACCCATGCAAGTGGTGATATTTGGTGGGGAGGATTGGTCAATTTCTCCAATATATAATATCATTTATTCTACATCATAATTTTATAATATTATTTTTAATTTTTATACATTTATATTTATATTTATTATTAATTAAATAAATCATATAAATTAAAATTATAAATTAATACTAAAATAATAAATATGGGTATCATTGTGAATAAAAAAATTAATAATAAAATATTTTTCTCTAGTACTTTTATTATTGTTTAAATATTTTTTATAATAAACATATTTTATATTTTTAAGATAAAATATTAATTAAATATCAAGTAAATGATCAATTTACTCTTTTTTTTCCTTTAAAATTGTTATGTTAAGGGAGTTATTAGATATTATGAAAATAATAGAGGGTAACTATATATATTATTTATAAGGAAAGAGCGGCGATCTCCGATATTTGATGGCTCATTTTATCTCATCAACTTATACGGGAAAATTTGTGGTGAGCCGATAGAAATGGTGCATGATGCTTTGCCAAATAGCAGGGCAGTAGGTCTTCTAGTGGGAACGATTAGTGGATCCTACTTGCTCAGGTTTCATCTAAAAAGATTGAGTCTAGCCCAAAAGCTCAAAAAATGTTTTAAAATGCATGATCTATTGATTTGACAAATTAAAGTAGAAATTCACTGTTCTTTTGTGGGATTTATTGGTGTATAAATATTTATTGATACATGTTCGACAAAAGATTAGCACGTCCAAACTACCATAGATCTTAGTAAACTCATCCGGAAACCTATTTGAAAACCCATGTCACTCATTTGTATTGTTTAGAGACCTGATTTTTAGGTGCAACGCACTTACCTTGCTGTCCTTTCATTATGATTTTTTAACAAAAATCTGGGCAATGACAGCAAGCTTTTTCCAATCTAGGGGGTGGCAGTCAGCCTGCAGCCATCACCCGCTGCCAGGACCCACAATATATCCGGGCAATGGGCACTATCACCGGCGACGACATTCATCGCCCAGAATTTAGCTGCAGAGAATATGGCGATGGATGCCATCACCTTGGCAATAGCCTTGTCGCCCGAACAACAGGGTGACAACGTCCATCACCCAAATTTTCTGCAGCCACATTTTAGGCAACGAATGTTGTCGTCCGCCAGGCGATGCCTACCGCCCATGGGCAACGACTTCCATGCTAGGCCAAGGGGCGACAGCCCTCATCCCCCAGGCAACGGCCAAATCCATTCGATCAAAATTTCAACTCCTGTTTAATAGACATCGCCCATCCCATTTTGCTTACAAGTTGTCTCAACTTTCATAGAAAATTATTCCCATTGATTTTCCAATACTGGCCTAATGCTTTCAAATAAGTATTGATAAAATTTTTTGGAATGGCAAAAAACTTATGGAAAAAGAACTCTTAAAGGCAATTTAAACATGTAGTGTGCCATGATTTTATACGGCTATTTTTGTGTACAGCTGCTACTCTGGTAAACAATCCATCAACAAATTCAAACAAATCTTCAAATTTAAAGAAAATGGAAGGAGGAAGGAAAAAAAAAGGCCTTTGTTAAGACTTATAATTGCTAGCTGCCTACTCTGACATTTCCATGCCGCCTATGTCCTCAAGCCACTGTCACTTGTTGTCGTAGGAAATCCTGCATGAGGGAAACAAGTTGCTGGAAATGTAAGCTGCCATCGAAAGAATTCTTGTTTGTATCATAAGGGCTGGAGGCGATGTGGGCGATGATGAATTGGCGTGATTAGGGGTCGGGTTTTGCTTGGTTTGTTTGTTCGTTTGTTTATTTTTTTTTAAAGGGTAATCCAGTCCAAAATGGGTGTATGTCATTAAAATTGTAAGAACTTTTGAATGGTGGTCCTTTTTAAAAGTGAAACTCGGTCCTGCTCGATCTTCGGGTTTAGATCTCTGCTCATTATATATGTATAAGCATTCACATATAGCATAACAAATCTGAGAATAAGTAAAAAAAGAAAACGGCACAATTGAGATTTGAGAGGGATATGCAAGGCAAATTTTTGTGAATACTTAATAAATACATACGATTTCCTTGAACAATCATTGTATGGTATCATTGAGGTCGCCTTCCCAACACCCATCCTCATCTCGTCTGACTTGCAATCTTTGCAGATATGGTGCGTGCCTTCCAGAGAAATATTTATCATCTTTGGGCATTCTCTGCCAATTAAATGCTCCCCATGGATGGGATAAGAGCATAATTCCCAAAGAAAAGACTTAGCAAAAAGTGAAGTCCCAGATATTTCAGTTGACTGGAAACAACGTGATCCTTCTTTATCTCTAGTCCGACCTGGCTGTTCCACTTTTTCTATCCTTTTACGATCGATTATAAGCATTCTTGTAAGTTTGACCAGACCTGCAGCAGTCGAGAGCGTCACCAAATTCATCAGCCCATCATATCTTGATAATTCCATTGTTAGATTTTGGAAAGACACTGAGGACAGGAATAACTCTGCGGCATTCTGATACTTTGTAGAGTTTTCAAATTTTGAAAATCCCCGTGGACTGAGAATTTTATTTACACAGATGCAACAGCTCAGGCAATTGAGACAGCTTCAACTCTTCTAGACTCGAGCATGCAAATTGCAATCAACCTGAGTAATAAATACAAAAGTATAGTTTGTGTTCAAGTCAGTATCCAATACCCTGATTCAAAGTAAGTTAGAACCATATAATTTTTGCTAAGAAGTTTGAGTCATATAATTGCTAATTGCTATATAGCAAATCATAAAAAGTTTGAATCATGTAATTGTTATATCAAGGTAACAAATCATAAATAAGTCAGAAAATGTCTACTAGAGAATATTTTAAATCTGAGAATGATCTAGTTAAATATTTTGAAGCCACTGCAAGTTCCCTGGATGTATTTAGTGTTTGTAAACAGAGAAGTTTTGCATATTCGTATTATTCAACTATTTTACTGTCATTTTTTAGTTCAATGCTAGTTTTTTCAAAAATAAGTTTTATACTCTCAATAAATCGTTCCAAAAAAAAAAAGGTAAAAAAGTCAATAAACTTAAAAACAAACAATAACAAAAACATGAAAGCCAGACCAAACCAACTCAAACCCCTTTTCACAGGTTTTCAAATATAAAAAATGAACATTTTTCTGAAAACAATACTACCTCATTCAAATGGGATTACTATGAATATCTGTGAAGCACTATTCCTAAACTTGTGTAAAGAATTCTGTTGAATTAAGGATTGGCAGTAAGTTATGACACTGTGCTCAATCCTTTATAAAGTTTGAACTAGTCCAGCCAGAATGCAACTAATATATTTGAGATTAATATTATTTTTATTTAAATACATTAGTTTCTGAAATATGTTCCAGCATCAAGGTTTTCAACTGAAAATAGGGAATTTTGATGTAAGATTAATCAAAAGAACTTCAATTATTTCATATGTTGCTCCATCATGTTTGAAACATTGTTAATTTGAATGCACTCAAAATTTGCAGAGATGTGAACTTGCGATTTGACTATCAGCATTCATATGAATCATAAGGACCTAAGGATATAATTACCTGTCATGATGCAATATTTCATCTTTGGAGAACACTAGCTAGTACTTCTGAAAAAATATGTTTGTCATAACCTAGATTAAGTAAAATATATTGAGCAAGTCATTTAAATGCACACATGCTTCATTTGTAATACATGATGATACTTGGGGTATTTTTAGAAGAGAATAATATGAAGTCAGACCTTATCAACCAGGAACAAGGAATGTTGGCCCTCCTGGTGAGATCCCTGCAGGCTCAGAACTTCCAAAGCAAATATTTCCAGTTTGTGACATCACCTCTAACCTTTTAACACTAGCCACTGAAACATGCATTCCTGAGCAGAATTTTTAAATCTTGGTAGACAACATAGTTTCAGCAAGGTTAAATAAGGAAACACATCCAGGGATATCCACTGGGTATTTAGGGCTTCCTGACTTATCTCTTCCAGTGAATCACACCAAATTACCAACAAATGCTCCAACCCTTCCATATTTCTCAGTGTATCAGCTAGAAAATATATTCTGCAGATTATATCAGTGTCTTATATCCAAGTAATTTGCTGAAAGAATCCAAAGCAAGCTCCCAGTTGTCCCATACATTTCTCAAGATTTTCACTGCTCGAAACATAAATACCTCCAAACTAGGGAGTCCAACCTGGAGACAAGAATTCAATATTAATTGCCTTAGTTAATAATTTAAGCATCACTAAAGTATAACTGGCAACAATAATAAAGATATGTATTTCACAAGGAAAATATGACATAATAGATTAAAACTGGTCTGCAAGAGAAATCCACCTTTTCATCAAAGAGAGGTTGCATTTGAGTAGTGTGGATGTTGTCTTCCATGCTCACTTCTGTGCATTTACAACCAGAGATGAATCTTCCAGATTGGGGCAATCATCAATAAAAAGTTTAACCAAAGAGGGGAATTGAACTGAATTTCCAGTGCCAAATCTTGTTAGTTTTGGAAGACCGTTGAGCTCCAGGAAGACCAGACTAGGAAAAACCATTTCAGCTATCTTTGCCTCTTTTCCTAACCCAGTGTCATTGACTACCCCTTCCATCGACACACAGTCATGTATCTTAAGTTCTTTGAGTTGCACCAGACTATTAACCATAGAAGATGAAAACAGAAATTTTAAACCCCCACAGCAATCCACTGTCAAATTTGTTAAATTTTGGCAGCCAGAAGTTGCCAGAAAACAATCTGGCCATATCTTTTTGATGTTTGTTGAGACCAATTCCAACTTCTCCAGGCATGGAAATACGACCTGCATGCCAAAACAGTTCTTTTTTCATTTATAAGTTGATACTTTTTTTTTTGTGATTAAAAAAAAAGTTAAGAGAAATAGAAACTAATTGTGGATAAATATATAGCGTCCTCTAACCACAAGACATCAAGAACATACCTTATTATTGAAGAGTGCCTCATCACAATCATCATCTGCAGCAATTTCTGAAGTAGTTGTTGCTGTCTCGAAGTTGAGTCCTACACTAGTAAGCTTTGGAACTTCTCGCAGTGCTAGGGACTGCAATTGAGTAAAGTTAATCCTTCTAACACTTTCATTATTGGGAACATGCTTTTCACTTCCCACACCAACAAGCATTTCTAGGGTCTTGCAATCAGTCACTTCTATTTCTTTAAGATTCAATAGGTTTTTGGCAATAGTGAATGAGAAGAGATGCTTCAATTTACCACAATTTTGAACTTTAATGATACTTAAGGATCTGAAAGAACAACCTTCTGTGAGTTGTCCATGGCATAACTTCTCCAAGTTCATTAAATTATGAAGAAACAATGATTCCAGCAAAGGAAAGGCATTCCAAGCAGCCCCTTCTGCTAAACTGACAATATATAAAATCTCAGAAGCATTTTGTACAAGGAGATGCTTCAATCGTGGGAAACCTTCCCCATCTAATTCATGAAGAACATTCTGAAAGCCATTCAGCTTATCTAGATGGAGATCTTCAGTCCTCCTCAACAACGTTTTAATCCCATGTTCCAAGTACATGCGATTATCAAGTTTGAGCTTCAATGTTCTTGAGGTTTCATACTTTCCAGTCCAGCTCCACACATCTCCTAAAAATATTTTGT
Source organism: Luvunga scandens (assembly GCA_030449905.1). Classification (NCBI taxonomy): domain Eukaryota; kingdom Viridiplantae; phylum Streptophyta; class Magnoliopsida; order Sapindales; family Rutaceae; genus Luvunga; species Luvunga scandens. The sequence continues at coordinate 30,516 of JASUUG010000753.1, read as the reverse complement.
ATCTTTCCAACTCCACAGAGAACAATTCCCGTGGCATTACTTGGGCATCTAGAATATGGATCTCTAAAGTGGTTACTCTTGATAATTGATTTAGCTCGGCAAGACTGGCATTATTCTGTCCTTCAACCTCCCAGTGAGTGAAGCTATTGCCCATGTATAATTCTTCTAATCGAGGCAGGTTTGATATAACATTTGGTCTGATTAATTTAAGTTTTGAACAGTTGGTCAAGTCTAGCAGCTTCAAACGAGTTAACTGTCCAATTTCTCTAGGCAACTGCTCAATATGAGAATTCCGAAAGCTAAGAATCACCAATTTCTTTAGAACTCCAACTGTTGCGACATCTCCTAGTACGCAGGATTCAAAAGACAATGTTTGAAGGTTAATTAACCGACCAAGTGTTGCAGGTAATGAAGAGAAATGAATTCCATTTAATGACAAAACTTGGAGATTCGGCACCCCTTCAAAAAAGAGGTCTGGGATTAGTAAAGAGAGTTTCTTTGAAAACAACAAAAATAACTTGAGTCTTGGACATTCCAGCCTTTCCGGAAGCTCTTGAATATCTCTACAAGGAAGAGAAATAGCAATTGGATCTTTTTGCATCAAATCTCCAAGCACCTCTTCCAAGTCAGCAACATTTTGAATATTAAACATAAGTTTATCTCTGGCGGTTGATATAGCAATGTCATGAATGATGTCGTGCATTTTCACATCATCTTTATTGTCACCATCTAACAACAAACACGAAGCTTGTAGATCATCAATCAAATGATGCATCCTGTTCCTAGCTTCTTCCAATGAGAAAACATTAGAAAATAAATCCAAACCCATGGCACACCTCAGCAAGTCATCAATAGGTATTCGACTACCATCATTTAATAAACCACAGAGTAGAAACAATGACTGAGCTTCCTGGCTTTTCAAAAAGTTATAACTCAATTTAACACTAGAGTACACGGTAGAATCTAATCCAGAGATATCAAGATGATTGGAACTACTTCTTAGTTGATGCAAGGCATCCTTCCAAATGAAAAGACTCTTATTTCTCAGTGCTGTAGCAACTGTTGTAATTGCAACAGGCAAACCTCCACATTCTCGAGCTATCTTAATTGCTAGATGTTGAAAATCCAAAGGTCCTGCAAAAACGCCCGCCATCTTCTCAAACAACTGCACTGCTTCTTGATCAGATAAAACATTAATCGAGAAATTCTTCTGAGAATTCATCTCATTGTACAATAAATCTTTTCTTCTCGAAGTCAACAACATTGCACACCGTCTCCGATCATCCTTTATTTCATTCTCATGGCTTTTATAAGGAATTCCAACAGCATCAAGATCAAGTTTATTCCAAATATCATCTAATATTACAAGAACCCTCGTTGCTTTCAACCTTTGGCGTAGTAAATGAGCTCTCTCGGAAACATCCTCATGTTTGCCCAAAAACAGTCCTAATGCATCAGCAATTTCAATTTGAATTGCTTTATAGTCAGGTTTCTGACTTACCACAACCATAACCACCTCATCAAACAACTTGTCTTCCCTCACCTGCCTTGCAACTTGTTTGACAAGTGTGGTTTTGCCCACACCAGCCATCCCATAGACCCCAATCAGGTTGACATTATCATCCTTCAATGCCTCCATAATACCCTGGAAAGTTGACATTCTTGATTCAAACTGCTCGTAGCCTCTAAGGTGCAGGGTTTCTGTCCACTCTGGAGCAGGAGTGTAGGAAGTCGTATTAAAGTTACCTTTTGCCAAGAGATCAGAACCTTCTCTTGCTGCCTTATCTGCTTGCTTGCTGAGATTGTAACGCTTCAACAAATTAGGGCACAAACCTATGAAACAGCGCTTCTTGGTTTCATCTTCATCGTCAAGAATGGCTACTACTTCTCCAGTGAATCTATCCACGTCACTTAGCCAGCGATTAACATCCTCATAAATCTCTTCCCCTTTTCTCATAGCATGCTCAACGGCAGAGCGCACATCTTCTTTTTCAATTTTCAGCCTCACAAGTACTTCCCTCAGCTCTTCCACATAGCTCTGGTAATTGGACACATAAGACATCTTCCTGCGAATAGGACTGACCAATGTCTCTGCAACGGCAGAAACAGAACCAGCAATAATTTCCATTGCTTTTTCCTCTTCTTTTTTCCTTATTAATAATAAGATAGTGCTCTTGATTTACAAAAGATCTGAAAGAAAAGTTAAATCACAAGTGTTTCAGTAACAGATCACAAGCTGAGATACATTGATATCAGAAATAACACGGAGAAATTTTTATGAACAGAAAAATTGAGAATTATATCTGGAAAGAAAACTTATGATAATAACATCAGAAACAGATATTTCAAACAACCAAAACAATAAAAATTTCCTCAAAGCTTACCTGATGAGAAAACAAATTGGTTGCAGCGCTATTTACCGATCAGCAGATGACGATTCAAGAAGATTTTTGTTTCCCTTCTTAAAGAAAATGAGGGTTGATGGGGAAGCGTGTAAAGAGTTGGATGCAAATGGTAGCGATTAAAAGAGTCAACACCAAGTCATTCTTTTACGTTTCTCCCTCTGTCGGTCTGTCCCTTTCCTCCTTTCCGCTCCACCACCACCATTTAAATTTAATAATTTTTTTTTTTAAAAAAAATACGTTTACAAATGCAATGCAGAGTAATGATAGAGGTTTTAAAATGTGCTTCTTAATTTATAATTTTGGCAAAGCTTATCTTATAACGGTGGTAACAAACATCGCGCCATTAGTTTTTAATATTTTTTAATTTAATACATAATAATAGTTTTAACATAAAATAATGTAAAGGTATAATAATTATTTATAAAAAAATTTATTTCTAACCATATATTTATGTATTTTTTCAAATAAGTCCTCGTTACTTTTATATAATAAAATAATTTTAACTTCTATCTCTTCTAAAAAAATAGTAATTTTTTTTTTAAAATTTTTACTTTTTTTTATAAAAATCTAAATGATTATCATATTTATAAAGATTTATAAATTCTGAATATATATTTGCATCTACATTTATAATTCCTTATTTCTCTTAAGAAATAAACTAGATTTTTTCTTATATATATATTGTAATCTAAATTGAGCACCTTGAATTATAAGAGATATTATATGTTATAAATATCTTATGAATCTAGTGAATAACTAGAAAGATGGTACAATAAATAAATTATTACAACCTCCAATAATTTTACAAAATATAGAAACTAATAAGTTACCACATTCTAGCTATATATAAAGAGGATTTTCTTATGAAAGATTTCAATCATTTGATTTGATCAATGATTTAGGCATGCGGGGAAATAATTAATTAAATTAAATTTCTCTATATTTATTAAATAAATTAAAAATTTATCTATAAATAATATAGAAAATGCAAACGAAATATTAGAAATTAATAATTTCAATGAAAAAAACATAAAACAAATTAAAAAGTTAGGAGATCAAATGAGTAAAGAATTTAATAAAGTTAAACAATTAATAAAAGACTTAAGCATTAAAGATCATGATATATTAAAGTAAGAAATCATTAATATAATGAATAAAAACTCAATAAATATAAGACCAAATAAGTTAGAGATTCAATTAAATAAAATAAAAACTTGGTAATAAATTTGCTATAAATATAAATGAAAAACTTCAAAAAAATTAAAGTACTTCCAATATAGGCTAGTTGTCATCTGAGTTTAAAATAAAATTTTAAAATTTCTTGACTTTTTTATAATTATTAATTTTTTAAAAAATTTACAACGTACAACCATTGTGACATAAGCTTTGCCTACAATTTTATAACTCAATTATATGAATTATTTATTTATTAAATGATAAATTTATAATTAATAAAAGTTATTATAATATTCGGCAAACCGTTAAATTTTATGTATTTTTTTAGTAGGCTAGTATATTATAATATTAAGAAAAAAAAAGTAATATATGATTGGAAATGACTGGAGATGATAATAGAATGTTGATTTGTAAAACAAGAAATAATTGAAAAAGAAAATAGTAAAAAAAAAGGTTATATATGATTGGAAATGACTGGAGATGATAATAGAATGTTGATTTTTAAAACAAGAAATAATTGAAAAAGAAAATAGTCCCTAACTTTTGCGGAAAAAACACATGCACCCCTCATTTGCAAATAAAATAACTTATGCACCTCATCTGTTAACTTTACTGTTAAGTAGGCTGTTAAACAACTTTTGACCTATACAATGACTTTTATACCCTCAATTGAAAATCATTTATTCGAAGTTGAAATTTTTTTAATAAAAGAATATATATATTTACATGATTCTTGCATATATTTAATGGCTGTTATTTATTTTAGATAATGATATGAGATTTAAATTAATTTATCATTTATAATATTGTATAAAATAAATTAGTGCAAACATATCTCAATAACTATTTGTCGTTTTTTGTAATATTGAATCAAATAAATGACCTTAAATATAACATATCATTTTCAAGAACAAAATAAAAGCAAATCAATTGATATAATAATCCCTAATATATATACTTTTTAATTAAAAAAATCTACTTTCTTTTAATTAAAAACCAACTTTGAACATATATTTGTCAATTGAGGATATAAAAGTAATTGTACATGTCAAATCCAATTAAACAATCCATTACAGTTAGCGAATGGGTTGCGGACAAGTCCTTTTCTAAAAATTATGGAGTGCATTTACCATTTTCGTCAAAGTTAGGCAGTGTATATTTCATTAAAAAATATATCTTTTAATCAAATATATTTTCACACACACTTTTTGTAAATCTAACCGACTGCTAGAAAATAATTATAAAAAGTTTACATAATTTTTAAAATTTTTAAATAAAGAAGAATTTTAAAAATTTTAAAAAATTAATTAATTAATTAATTAAATCTATCTCAATTTATTTTTTGACTTAAATTTTTTATTATATTTGATTGCTAAGATTGCTTTAACATAAGTTTAATTTGATTATATTATCCTAAGCAAAATTATTAAAAAATTATTTTAACTTCAATTTTTAATTTTTATACAAAATTCATTGTTTCTAAATAATGTATTAATATTACATTATTACTATGATTATTAATTTTTAATTAAACTAACATAATGTCTTGTGACAATACTCATGTAAATTATTTGACTATCAAATTTATGTTAGTTACATGTAGAATATTGAAAATTATTAGATTTTACTTAAAGATATTAGATTGTAGTTCACACTTCATAAAATTAAATACCTAAACTACTAAATACAAGAAAATATATTTCTTAGAGCAATTTGGTCATTTTATGTCATAAGGGTAAAGTAATCAAATAAAACTTATGCTAAAGCAATCTTAATGGCAAAAGATGATTAAAGAAATCTAAGTAAGAAAAAAATTATAATAAGAATTTAATTAATTAATTGTTCAAAGTTTTTTGTTGTTTGTGTTTATTAAAAATAATGAGAGTTTATTGTAAATATTTTTTAAAACCAAGGGTGGAATTACACAAATAATGGAACAGAAATGTCCTTACTCATAAAAATACTCAAATTGGAAGTATATATATATATTTCATAAAACAATAAGGGGAAGGCAATAATCAAATTAATTTTTTAATATATACATTTTTTAAAATTTAAACTCGAGTGATCAACTAAACAAAATTATTTCAAATCACTTGTTAAGTCCTTGGAGAAAGTCGAAGAAATTTTAAAGTGACAAAACATTTTATATATTGATTTTATTTATTGTACATAATAAGGATAAACACATCTAAACCCTTAAGATTTACTCAAATTCATATGTAGACTTTAAAAGTTTCATAAATGATTACAGTTGCCTTTTCTTACTATCATACGTTTTAGTTATACTATGTCAAAATTTATTTTTAAGTGTTATAATAATGACAAATTTACATTTGTGATGAATTAAATTTGCCTAACAAATTATATTAATGTTAAAATAGTTTGTTTTAATTTTTTAAAGTATATTTATTTATTTTAATATTAATGATAAAGATCTCAATAATTGAGTTATAACTAATATGATATTTTGATCAGTTATAAAATTCACTATCTAATAAATAAATGACACGTAATAGTTGAGACTTCATTGTTAGAATCTCTGATCATTATTGTTATTTTAATATTATTTTTATACTTATTATAAAATTTTAAAATCAATCTATTGGTCAACATCTTTTAATATTAATATTAAGAATAATACTATACTTTCTAACTAATAATATCCTAATATTTTCATTCCAATTATTAAGTGGATGTCTCTCACCCATTAAATGGTGAATTTCATTATTAATAAAATTAATTATTACTACATTTGACAATATAATAATTGGATGTCACCTCACTTAAGATGATAATAATTGCGATACTACTTAAAAAATGTAATATTATTTTAACATTAATTTGTCCAATAGATTAATAATATTAAAATAATTTTTTTAGTATTTAAAATAATTTAAAATTTATATATTATTTATATATTCTATTTGCTACTTTGACGTCAAATCATTTGGGTTACTACAATTAAATGATATAATAATAAAAAAAATAAGACTTATATGGCTATTTATGTAATTATAGAGGCTTACGTATACATTTCGCTAAAGCTTGGGATCTAGGTATCTTTTTGCCTATTGACTAATGTGACTGACAAATTTTGAATGGGAGAACGAATTTTTTTTTTTATAGTCTATTTTTACTATTTTGATTTTTTAAAATAATTTTTTAATACCTCATGATAAAAAATCTTTTAAAAAATAAATATATCTCTTGCCATACAATTTTTCTTTTAGTTACCATTTATCCTCTCAATTCCACTTCAAATTATTTCGAAATGATGTGGTTTAAAGAGACACTTTTGGCTTTTGGGGCTTGACTCATTTATCAAAGAACTTCAAAAATTTTGAAACAACTCTATGTTACATAAGATCAACATGACTTGAACTCCATTTAAAATGGAAATCACATTAAAATGTACATAAACTGATGGAAGGCAGAAATAAGTAGAATGGATTATTAAATTGTATGGTTTTATAGTGTTAATTGATTATTTTGTCTTTTTTCTTATTAAGTCATATGATTTTTTATTTAATTCTATTTTCCTTTTCTCTATTTCTTCTGTTTAAATATCATCACTCTTTTAAGAGTAAGAATAGATTTACAAATTCTTGTATAAATTATTTTTATACAAATTAAAGTGGTATAACATTGTTGGTTAAATAAAATAATCACATGACTCACGTGATTTAGCATGTACAAAAATAACATGTACAAAAGTTTATAACTATTTTATTAATTTTTATTAAGAAAAAATCAGTTGGTATCAAGTAAGAAATCAATATATTGGTTTTCTCTCACAACTTCATTATTTATTTTGTTCTTTGGGGGCAATCATCCCAAAACTTTTTGGCTCATCTTATTATTAACTAAGCAAGGCCCATGTTTATTTAGCCCAAATAATTATATTTCTATTGAAATAAAGAATAGTGATATTTATCTCTTATTATATCTCATTTACTCCCTACTTTTTAATTAATTGTATAATTTTTTTTTAGAAAATATTCTTTACCTCTTTATATATCCTATCTAATCTTGAGCAGTTGAATTTACCCTCATTATAATTTTTACCTTTTTTTTTCCCATATAATTACTGCATAAAACTTACAAAATCTACTTAGAACAAAGTAAAAAAACTCGATAATCTTCATAATCTTTCTCCTTCTTTTTGAGGAGGCATTACCTTCCTGTCTTGTCTTCCTTGATCTTTGCCAGGGATGGTAATAGCAATTTTTGTTCAAAGCAAACAATCGTCTTTTGAAATGCGTTGGCTTTTTACAACGATGAGGTCAATGTTGTTGACTTTGGGCTGGCTAAGAAATCTTCTATGTGATGGAGAACACGGTACGTGTAGGCTTCAGCGTAGTGGCATGCCTTCGTACATGTCACCAGAATTAATAAAGGGTTTATCCATTTCTCTTGCCGGCATTTTGTGGCCACTCAATTAATTCTTTTCTACTATTGAAAACCTTATCAAACACAATTATAGTTCATCGAATTAGAGAATATATATAGTACTAATTAACAATTAATAAAAAAAAATAAACTAGGGCTTATGAAATTAGATTATCTAAATTATTAAGTGTGTACTTAAAAATTATTTACTTTTTCAACTCATTTTAAATAAGGACAAAATAAGCATTATAATAAAATTTATTAATGAGGGTTAGTGAGATAAAATGATGGGGTCAAATATCACTACTTTAAAAAAATTGTGATGTTTAGCTTATATATTAATTGGGAGAGATTGCTAATTTTTTCTTTGTTGAAATTAATATATACTATTTACTCATACTATTTTTATAATATTAAAAAATCCCACCCGTATCAAAAAAATTGAAGGAATAAAGGAGTAAATTAATCCTTCATTTGCTCGATAATTTATCTGAGAATATAAAATATGTATTTATTATAAGAACAATGTTTAAAAATAACAAAAGTATAAGAAAAATATCTAATTATTAATTTTTTATTCACACAAAAATATATATTTTTATTTTTAACACTCAATTTTTTATTTTAATATCTATTTATATTATTTATTTAATTTATAATAAATATAAATAAAAATGTATTTGAAAATAATGGCTTCACTGACTTTCTTATAACATATCATCGAACACTAGATTATCAAATATTCATGATTAAAGGTAGCACTGAAAACATACGCGATCTTCTAAATATCAAAATATTAGTAGCATTTGCATCCAAATGGATCTTTGTGCAACTGCAAAAGCTGCGTATATACACAGTTTTGATGAAATATCTAAAGAAGTTGAGGCCCACAGTCACAAGGTCTATTGGTATGAGGTAACGTGACTTTTAAATAAAAAATGTGGTAAACAAAGAGATATAATTACAAAACAAATGTTGATTGTGTTTTGTAAATCTGATTTTTAAATAATATTATTAATAAAATTAGTAAAATGTGTTGTAAATTTTTCATCAAACAATTGTTCCATAAAATTAACTTTTCTAAAAGGTATAGGGCCAGTTTGAGATTGCGGATACTGATGAAATAAGTTACTTGTATTGTGCAGATGAAATAAGCTGCTGATTAAAAAAATAGCTTGGCATTTGATATGGGTTTGAAAAGTAAAGTATATACGTTTGGTAAATTTTATTACAAGGTGTTGTTTTATTATATAATGACCAAAATAGACATAAGTTTTAATTACTTTTTATTTTTAGAGTATACTTAATAAATTATTTAAACATATTTTTTTCTTAAATATATAAAATTACATTAAAAGAACTTAATTAAAAAAATCTAAAGAACTTCATAAGTTATTATATAAAATATGATAGAAATAAAGGTATGATTTATATATTAAGATTTATGGATAAGTATGATATAATTGTCTTTTTATTAAAATCTAAGGTTATAATAGGGATTTTAAAAAGGTGTGGCAGCTTATTGAATAAGATGCTTATGAAAAGCAACCCTCTACCTACTTTTAAAAGCTGTTGACAAAATGGAGAAAATTATGAAATAAGTAACTTTTACAAAATTACCAAATACTATTTTAATAAAAAATTATGAAATAAGCAGTTTATTGAATTTCAACCACAATCCCAAACTATCCTATAGTCGAAAAATGTTTACAAAGTTGACCTGTATTCTTATCATTTTATCTCTAAATATTTGAATTAAGCTAAAGCTATGTTTGGTTACTGAGAAAATGAAAAAGAAAAATGAAGGAATGTGATTTCTAAATTTCATTCAATAATAGCTTTGTACAATAATGAGTTTTTATCTGTATATTTATACTTGAATCATTACATTGTGAATACAAGAATCTATTTACTAGATTAATCTAGAATCTTTATACATGCACGACTGATAGCTATTGAATCTATTATAACTAACTTGCCAAGTTAGAATAACTAATTTACAGCTAATGTGCTAAGCTGCAAGCCAAACAACCAAGCTTACCATGTTCTTCTGTCATGCTCTGCAGCCTCTACATCAACATCAGTAGCGTTACCACGTACACTAACATCCTCCTGCAAGCTAAATGTTCCTAGAAGAACATTGAGCTTGCATGTAAGGTAATGAAAATGACTATAATGAAGAGCCTTAGTGAAAATATTTGCTATTTCATCAACGATAAGACCATAGTGAATATCAAGTTGCTTAGTTGAAACCTTTCCTCTATTAAAATGAATATTCAGTTCAACATGTTTAGTTTAGGCACGATACACTGGATTATTAGCAAGAGTGATGGCCTCTTGATTATTACACCTCATAAGAGGTCTAACATTTGGTTTGAGCAATAACTCAAAGAGTAAAGCCTGATCCCTAAAACTTCTGAGATGGCTAAAGCTAAAGCTCTATACTGAGATTTTGTGCTAGATTTAGAGACTTTACATATTTGTTAATTACGAATGCAATCCAATTGGATTGATTAGATTGATCCGAATATGATCTGATCTGAATCAAATTCGATCAGATTGCAAAGTTTTTACCTGATTGGCCCTAATTCGTATTATTTTTTACTTAATGATGATTTTATGCTTTGACCAATGCAATTAAGGATTTAACTCTTATTATGGGCATAATGTTTATTATTATTAAACTGTTAAGTTGATTGTGTCACATGGGCCAAGTGTGAGAATGTTGGCATATTAGTGGCCCATGTGCCACATATTAAATGGGTTATAATTGAGATTTAAATAATAAAATAAATAATGAGTTGAAATTCTATTGATCAATTGGAAAAACTTAACTGCCTATTTTAATGGAAAGTGAGGATAAGATTTTTATTGAAGTTGGTCCTCTCTCCACCTATCTATATCGATATATCACATTAATTTTCTATTCATAAAAAAAGTAAGTCACTCTCAGGAGGTCAAGAGAGAAAAATCAATTTTGCTAAATCTTTAATTCTTGTGGTGAAATTTGATCAAGAAAATTACTTTGCATCAAGGTATGTCTTCTTCCAATTATGATGATGTAAAATCATGATATTCTATGATCTTAGAGATTGAAGTTTATATAAATTAGGGTTTTCTTGCTTCATGAGAATTATAAAAAATGCCACCAATAAGAAGTTGTTGATCATAGTTGTGGAAGAAGTTGTTAAATTTAGATAATTTTTATCAAAGTTCAATGATTTTTTATTTAGTAGTAGTAATATACTTCATAAATCAATCTTAATTGCTCATTTTTTCTTGCTTTGTAATAACACATGTCAATAGATTTTTAAAAGTCTAAGGTTATGTTTGACATTGATATAAAAAAACCCGTAGTTGTTGCGAACAAAAAAATTATGGATCTAAAATGAGGGTTGATAGTATGGTAAATGACTTTTAAATAATAATTTTGATAAAAATAAAAAAGATGTTATAGGTTTTTCATCATAGAATTGTAGGATAAGATCTATGCTAACTTTTAACTACAATAGTATTTACCAAATAGTTTAATGTTATAAATTAAAAGCTATAGCCTTTTCAACTACAATAGAAAACATGGGTCCAAATAAACAATGAGGAGAAAAAAATAAAAATTCAAGATTAAAACAATTACTCATATGTTGATTATTGCTTATTAGGACAATCAATTTAGAGCTCATTTGTCAATTCTTATCATATCTATTTTTGTTTCAATTCTTTTGAAGTGATTGAGTGATAATTAATTTTTAAACCTTGATTGAACATGTAACTCTAACAAAACACTTGTTGCCTATTGATTAGAGATCCTAATTGAATACACGATTTTAAGAAAATACTTGCTGCATTTATGAGGACATATAATAAGAGAAAAAAAATGAAAAGGATTTTATCATTCTTCCACCAAGGTTTTTCTGATACATCAAATCAATACGATGATTTGGTGAAAACTTTAGTTCACTATTAAACATTTACGTTGTTAGTACTTTACTATCATTCCATTAAAAATAAGTTTATATTTAACAGAATATGAGTTAAAAGTTGATTTCGCCTCTGGATTATAAAAGATGATTTTGTCCTTTAAAAAAAAAGAAATTACAAAAAAGAAAAACTTATTATTTGTCTATCAAAACTTTTTTGACATATCAATTCAGTATCAAAATTTCTTAAATATTACATTTTATCACCTACTATACTTTGCCACCAAAATGTTAAAAATAATTAAATATTTAACATGGAATGTAAAAGATGATTTTGTCATTTGAAAAGAAAAAAATTACATCAGATAAATTATCTTAGAAAAGTAGTCATTATATTAAAAAAAAAGGGGCCATTTTTTTATTATATAAACAAGTTACGTCCATTCAAATATTAAATTCTAAGTAATGCAAGTCAAATACTTTAGTTTTGATAATATCATTGAACACCAACAACTCTACGCTATTTCAAACACTACAATGGCAACCAAGTACTCCAAATTTAACACTTTATCATTCAACCATTATGTTAACGTTTTGGCTCTAACATGAAATTCCTTAAATACTCTTATGATTTTAGCAGATTTTTTTACTGTATTAATATTTTGATTGACAAATGATAATATCTCTTTTACAATTGGACAATACGTTTTGACTTTAACATGAAATTCCTTAAATAATAAATACCCTTTTGACATCAATAAATTTTCAATTGCATTAACGGAATGGTGTTAAAGTGTTAACTACGTAAACATTTAGTGATAAAGTACAGTTTTCACAAAACGATGGTACTGACTTGATGTGTCAAAAAAACTTAGGTAAAAAAATTATAATATTTCAAAATAAAAAGACAATTCATATCCAAAATTAAGAAATTCAGTCACAGGTTAGTTATTAGGATAATCATCCTAATTTGTTATTATTATTACTTAGTCAGTTAGTCTAACATTAATTTAATTCCCTCCCACCTATTATGACTAGGATTTGAATTCCTAGACCTCCTCTTTTAAACACAATAAATTTTATCATCTAACTAAATAGCACCAGCACAATCACCCACGCGTATGTGAGTCCAGGAAAATACTTGCTGCATTTTGATTAGAATTTGACTAACAGGGAGGTAAATCAAAAGAAAAAGTTATTCTAATAGATCATTCCTTTAATTAAAAGAAAATAAAATTAAAGCCTCAAGAGACATACCACTTGACTAGCATTAGTGCGGTCCAATGTATCTCGCCAGCGCAAGTTGGAAGAATATTGGAAAGTCAAATTAAATGATGATTATGATTTATGAAGAATAGGCTGTTAAAAATTTATGTTAATAAATTTTTTAAACATAATTTAATTATAAATATAATTATATTATCTAAAATAAATTTTTATTAGTTATTTATATAGTTTATTAAATAAATTCATTGTTTAATTTTTTGAATTATATTTATGATAGATAATGAAAGTTTAAAATTAAAGAGTGAAATTGTTCAAATAAAAAATAAGAAATTTCCTTTCTTTGTATAATTTTATAACAAATCAAACATTAGAAAAGAATTTCAAATCAAACACCACCTAAAGGTTTTTATATTCCTGGTCTAGTTATAGTTAAGCTCGGATATTAGAAATCGTCAGTTCAGAGAACCCGAAGTCAAACGCCCAAAGCCAAAAGTCACATGCCTACTTCTTATATCACAAACTTTAAACTTTTGGTATAAACTTGAGCAAAGAAGAAACACTACCAATTAATTCTTAGTTCTTTTAAGAGTTTTGTCATGGAATTAGATTAAAATTGAATGCATTATTTGTTGATTGGTTGATGATGCAAATCAGAGTTGAGCAAAATGACACAAGTTGCTGACGTTTTGAGGCTAGATTTGTTGAGCAAAAATGACATGAAGTGGATTGTTTTGATGAGTACTATAAGTATATATTAAAATGACTTAGCCAAGTGTCATTTTTGATCTAATGAATCATAAATATTGCACATGAGCTAGCGAGGTCATTATAAGCTATTATTATACAAATATGGCATGTGGGTTTTTGGGCTTCATCGCTTATAGATTACAAAGCTGTTAAAACAGTTGGCTTTGGTGTAACAAACAGAGGGATTCTAGGATCTATATAGAGAGAAGTTTTGGCATTTGTTTGCATCTTCTTGATCTAGATGATTAGCTTTGTAAAGCTCTGTAATTCTTCTTGACAATCAATAAAATCTGATTGTGTTGTTTCTCCGTGGATGTAGGCTAAAGCAATTTAGTTGAACCACATAATTAATCTTTTTCTTGATTCTGTTACTTCTTAATTTTCTTAGATTGGTTTGGTTAGTTCAATAAGTTTTTTAGACTTGATCTTGGCTTATTTGAGAAAACATTTTGATTGATATGATTAAGAGATCTTGGGCTGTAATTTGTGATTGCTTGGGTTCATAAGCACACCAATTGCAACAATTGGTATTAGAGCCTAGTCTTGAAAATCAAATCCAAGTATGGCTACAATGAAAATAGATTTGGAAAAGTTTAATGGGAAAAATGACTTTAATATGTGGAAGGTGAAAATGGAGGCCTTGTTGATAACTTAGGGGTTATGAGATGCAATTGAACCTGTTACCAAGAAAGAAGGGAAAAAAGTTTCATCTTCAAAGTTGCTTGAGCAGGCTGCTGAGATTGATAAGAAAGCCAGAAGCACCATCATCTTGAGTCTTGCTGACTCTATTATAAGAGAAGTTGCTAAGGAGAAAACAGTTGCTGAGTTGTGGGCAAAACTGAAAAAATTATACATAACAAAGTCTCTTGCAAACAGATTGTACATCAAGAAAAAGATGTTCACCTTAAAAATGGCTGAATGGTCTTCTCTTGATGATCATATTAACGAGTTCAATAAAGTTTGTGATACTTTGGAGACTATAGATGAAGGTAAAGCTTTGCTTCTAATTAGTTCACTGCCTCAGTTATACTTTAATTTTGTAGATCCCCTCAATGTATGGTAGATAAAATTTATCTTTTAATGAAGTAAAAGCAGCCTTAAATACAAGGGGGTTGTAACAAAAGTCAGGGGGTATGAATGGTGGTGAAGGTTTGATAGTGAAGGCCAAAATTAATAAGAATGATGGAAAAAAGAAACAGAAGTAAAAAAAGAGTAAAACTAAGCTTCAGAATTTGAGGTGTTTTCAATGTCATGAAGAGGATCACTTCAAGAAAGATTACCCTGAGAAGAAGAACAAGGAGAAAAGGCAACATGGTGAAGTAGCAAGAGTGGAGAAGCGGGGTATGAATCAGCAAGAGTCTGTGTGGCCACTGATGATATGCAAAGAGGTAAATGGATTTTTGATTCTAGATGCACTTTTTATATGTGTCCTTACAAGAATTATTTTTCTAAATTTCAAGAAATTGATGGAGGGAAGGTAATAATGGGAAACAATGTAATGTGTAAAGTTAAAGGAATGGGAAATATGAGTCTTAAATTGCATAATGGGACCATTTGGAAACTTAGAGAAGTTAGGAATGTTCCTGATATAAAAAAGAAATTGATTTCTCTTAGGGTTATTGATTAGAGTGGGCTTAGTATTAAGCTTGAATCTGGAAGGTTGTTGGTTACTAATGGATCTAAAACTTTAATGAAAGGTACTAAGAAAAATGGGGTATATGTCTTAGATGAGGGAGTTATTACATGTCTATCTAGTGTGTCTATTGGTTTTGGAAAAGATAAGACCAAAATTTGCCATTTAAGACTTGGGCACATGAGTGTTAAGGGTCTGATGAAGTTACAGAAACAAGGGGTACTTAGAGATGAGAAAATCACAGACCTAGGTTTTTATGAAGATTTTATTCTAGGAAAGTCAACTAGAAATAGTTTTAAAGCTACTTCTCACACTACCAATGGAATATTGATTATAAACACTCTGATCTTTGGGGACTTGCACAAACAATGTCACTAAGTGGTAATAGCTATTTTTTGTCAATAATTGATGACTTCTCAAGGAGAGTTTGGGTATATATGTTAAAGTACAATGATGAGGTATTTGAAAAATTCAGGGAATGGAAGTCCTTGGTTGAGTATCAGAATGGAAGAAAGGTGAAGAAACTCAGGACTGATAATGGTCTTGAGTTTTGTAATCAACAATTTGACGAGTATTGTGCAAATGAAGGCATTGTAAGGCATAAAACAGTGAGGTTGACACCTCAACAAAATGGGTTAGCAGAGAGAATGAATAGGACTTTAATGGATAAAGTTAGATGCATGTTGGTTCAATCTTAACTACCTAAGAGTTTGTGGCGGCTCTTCTAACTCCGTCATCTTCTTGGTGAATCTTAGTCCTTCTGTTGCTCTGGATTATAAAACTTCATTTGAAGTGTGGCATGGCAAATCAATAAACTATGACAGTATAAGAATATTTTGATGCCCAGCTTATGCACATATCAGTCAAGGGAAGCTAGCACTTAGTTCTCTTAAGGGACAGTTCATTAGGTACCCTGAAGGAGTCAAGGGCTTTAAATTGTAGTTTACTGACCTTAATCCCCCTAGACGTATCATTAGTAGGGATGTAATTTTCAATAAATGCACTATACATGAAAAAAAGAAACCTACTGAGGATAGTCAACAAGTAGAGGAGTATCGAACTAGTGTTTAGATTGAGGTGGAGCAAGCCAATCATAAGTCATTAGATCATGATGGAAACTCTGAACATAGTATTGAAGTTCAGGAAGAATTTAAAAAGATTTAGCCACAATATCAACATCAAACTTAGCTTTAGAATCATGAGTTAGCTAAAGATAAGAAGAAAAGACAAACAAGACCTTCACAGAGGTATGGATATGCTGATTTAATAGAATATGCACTTGCTGCATCCCATATGGTTGAAGAAGAAGAGCCAATGAGCTTTCAAGAAGCAATCTAGAGTCCTTGTAGGTTAGAATGGCAGAAAGCTATGGATGAAGAAATAATATCACTTCACAACTTGGGAATTAGTGGAAAAACATAATAACAGGAGAACAGTGGGCTATAAATGGATTTTCAAGATTAAATAAGGGTTAACAGCTGTTGATACTAGGAGATTTAAAGCTAGGCTAGTAGCCAAAGGATGTACACAGAAAGAAGGGGTGAATTTTAAGGAGGTCTTCTCACCTGTGGTTAAACATGCTTCCATAAGGGTGTTATTAGCCTTAACTGTAGTAAATGACTTGGAGCTTGATCAACTATATGTCAAGACTGCATTCCAGCATAGGAAACTACAAGAGGAGATCTTGATGACTCAACCCGAAGGACATATTGATCCTGGAAAGCCTGATTATGTTTGTTAGCTGAAGAAGTCACTTGATGGTTTAAAATAATCCCCAAGGTAGTGGTATCTTAGGTTTGATGAATTGATGTTGTCACATGGATATTTGAGATGTAGCTTTGATTGTTGTGTTTATTACAAGCTGGTTAAAATAGATCTCTACATATACCTGTTATTATATGTAGATGATATGTTAGTAGCTTGTAAGTCTAGGATTGAAATTGAAAGTTTAAAGCAGCTGCTAAATTCTGAGTTTGATATGAAGGATTTAGGACAAGCTAAGAAAATCCTAGAGATAAAGATTAGAAGAGATAAAAAGAAAGGGATTATGGTTTTCTTATAAAGAAAATACTTGGAAAATGTGCTTGAACATTTTGAAATAGCTAACTGCAAGCTTATGAAGACCCCACTTACTGCATATTTTTAGTTTTCCAACTTACAATGTTTAAAATCTGATGAGGAAAAGGAAAAGATAACAAAGATTCCTTATGCTAATGCTGTAGGGTATATGATGTATGCAATGGTGTTGACTAGGCTAGATATATCACATGCTCTCAGTGTGGTAAGCAAGTATATGGTGGCACTTGGAAAGGACCATTGGAGAGCCGTAAAATGGGTTTTGAGGAACCTAAAAGGCACTCTTGAGTATGGTTTGGTTTATGGTAGATCAGAAATGAAAAGCAAGAAGATATGTGGGTTTGTTGATGCTGATTCTTAGGAGTTAAATAGGAAAAGATCTTTAATAGGCTTTATGTACATGTTTAGTCGTTGCTTGAGAAATTGAAAATCAAGTCTCCAAAAGGTTGTTGCTTTGTCAACAATAGAAGCTGAATATACTGCAGCAATTAAAGCTATGAAAGAAGCCTTGTGTTAAAAGGTTTAATGGCAGAATTAGGGGTGTCCTAGAAAACGGTTGACTTATTCTGTGACAGTGCAAGTGCCATCTATCTGAGCCAAAATCTAGCACATCATGAAAAGATAAAGCACATAGACATAAAGTTTCATTTCATTAGAAATAAGGTGGCAAAAGGGGTGGTTAGAATGGTGAAATTCATACAGATAAGAACCCTGCTAATGTGTTAACTAAAGTGGTTTCAGTTTTGCTTGAACTTAGCTGGTTTATGATTTTACTTATGAACACAAGATTGAGGAATAATACTGATAAGGTTGATTTGTTCAAGGTGGAGAATTGTTGAGTGGTTGAGAAGAAAATCATAGTTGAGCAAAACGACACAAGCTGCTGGCATTTTGAGGCTGGATTTGTTGAGCAAAAACGACATTAAGTGGAGCGTTTTGATGAGTACTATAAGTATATATTAAAACGACTTAGCCAAGTGGTGTTTTTGATCTAATGAATCATGAACATAGCACATGAGCTAGCAAGGTCGTTATAAGCTGTTATTACGAGTGTATGGCATATGGGTTTCTAGGCTTTATCGTTTGCAGATTACAAAGCTGTTAAAACAGCTGGCTTTGGTGTAACAAACAAACGGATTCTGGGATCTATATAGAGAGAAGTTTTGGCATTTGTTTGCTTCTTCTTGATCTATGTGATTAGCTCTATAAAGCCTTGTAATTCTTCTTGACAATCAATAAAATCTTATCGTGTTGTTTCTTTGTGGATGTAGGCTGAAGCAATTCCACTGAACCACGTAATTCATCTCATTCTTGATTCTGTTACTTCTTAATTTTCTTAGATTGGTTTGGTTAGTTCAATAAGTTTCCTAGACTTGATCTTGGTTTATTTGAGAAAGCATCTTGATTGATTTGATTAAGAGATCTTGGGCTGCAATTTGTGATTGCTTGAGTTCATAAGCACACCAATTGCAACATTATTAATATTGGTAGTTTGAAATAACAATTAAAGACACTTAAAGTAGACAATATCAAATAAAGACAATTCTATTGCAATTGTCTGCAATCAATTTGACTTTATTCTACAAATATACAAATATTGTTCATCCGTCTTATTCTCCATTTAATTTAGGTCCCTAGAAAGACAATTTAAAAAAAAAAACAAAACAAAGAAAGACAGAAAAGAAAAATATTTACCCTGTTTGATTGATTATCAAGGTTTGTTGGGTGAACACGAAATAGGAGAAATGGCAATAGAAAAGAGAAAGGAAAAAAATGACCTTATTAGATGTCCATTAATCTAATAAGGAAATAGAAGTGGAGTTAACGCTTATTAGATGTCCATTAATCTTAGAGTTTCAATTAATGCCAAAAAAATGATGTGTTTTGTTTTAATAAGGAAAGTCTAAAATAAATTAAATCCTAATTTTGGAAGACTTAAGTGAATATTTTATGATCTTATATAAAGCTTAGAAAAGATTAGATTAAGAGAGAATTCAAATTCATTTTCATCATAGGTAGGCTTCGTAGCTCAATGGAAGAACCTGTTCCCTAAAAATTAAGGGGTATATGTTCAAGTCCTACCACTAATAAAATATTAGTGTCAAGACATTAATTCCCCTCCTATTAATAAGAGATAATTAGGAGTTTCATTTTCCTCCTGTAAAAGAAAAAATCTAAGAATAGTGATGAGGAAAATTCTATGATGCCATGATTAAAATTACAGTGTTAATACCGTGATAAATATAAATTTTATAAGTTACATATAAAAGTAGCAAATGGAAGGTATAACAAATAAATTAGTATAAGAGTGGTAAATTGATGTTTTTAAATTACCAAAAAAAGTACATCAATATTAAACGTTCATTAAAAAAAACCTTATTCATTTAATTTAATTAAACCAAGAAAAAATTCAACAATCAATTCAAAACAAAAGAATTGGGTTGAAAACAATTGGAATAAGTTTTATTAAATTTGTTTAACCATAAATTTTACATTTGGTTGAGGACGTTCATAATTTTTTTTTTCATTTTCTATGATAGTATTGTTTACTATACATGTTGATTAAGCAAAATTATTTTTCTCAATATATATGATATATGAATAAAATTAGATTGAATTTTCTATTTTATATATACTTCATGTCGTTTTTAACATTTCTTCTTATTTATACTTAATGATCATTTAGAGTTGTTATTGAAGAGATTTGGAAGGATGTGAAACCACTTTATCTTACAAACAACATTGATAAACATGTCTATCAAAAATAACTTAGATAAACATAAAAGAAAATATTTTTTCAAATTTTAATTTTGAGAATAAATTTTATCCCTAATAAATTTCATATATATTATCACGTGTATTACGTAAATCCAAAACTATAATTATTCAATTTAAAAACAAAATTAGCAAATATTTAAGGTAATCAATATTGTAATGAGTTTTTATTTGTAAGCTTTTAATTTTTTAATAATTGTTATATTAATTGACTTGCTTCACCTTCCATTTATAATAAAAAAATTTAGACTAATATTAAGGACTGGGTTTTTTTGGATCTTAATAAAACATTTATTATTCTATCATTTAGACAGATTGGTTCTTCTTGTTTAGAAATTGGAAAATTCAATTTATTTATTTTTATTCAAAACTAGTTGGTTCTGATTCATTGTTAGGTTATGATAATTTTTATTTGATTGATTCAATTGCTTCATGTAATGAATTTTTGCAATTCCGAACGAAAGGTTTAAAGAAAAGATTAACCAATGAGAATTCAGTTGCATTATGGCATAAGAGATTAGGTCATATCTCCAGATGTAAAATAGAGAGACTTGTGTCATAAGAGATTCCGTACGCAAGGTTTAATGTTTGTATTGATTGTATAAAGGGGAAACAAACCATTAAAAGGAGGTTTGAAACTAATAGGAACTTGGATGTCATAGAACTCATACATGTAGTTATTTGTGAGTTTCCAATGATTGCTTGGAATGGTCAATAATATTTTATAACATTTAAAGATGATTTTTCTTTATATGGTTACATATATCTCATCCATGAGAGGTCATAATCATTAGGTGTGTTCGAAACTTTTAAGGCTGAAGTTGAAAAGCAACTTGAGAAAAGAATTAATATCATCAGATCTAACAATGGTGGTGAAAACTATGGCAAATATGACGTTCAGTTGAATAGTATCTAGGACCATTTGCTAAGTTCCTAAGAAATGTAGTATCGTCTAACAGTACACTATATGGAGTTTGTGCACTATGAATAATGTTGTTTAAAGATGAAATTAGGATGCTTAAGGATATGGTGAGGTGTACGATTTGTCATTCTATTTTACGAGAGTCATTTTGGGTGAGAAGTGATTAACATTAGAAAGTGTACATTTAATAAACGTTAACGTTATTATTTTGTTCACTTATAATATTAATTAATGTGCCCATAACTTATAAATTATCTTATTACTCCCCTAATATAATTTTATATTAAATTAAATATTGGTATGTTAATTTTATCTTAATTTTCTATTATATATATATTCTAAAAATGAACAAGAATTTGGAGCCGAAAGTGAAAGATAAAAAAGATGGATTACATTGAAATAAAAAATAAAAAATAAAAGTGGAGCCACTTTGTCCATTGATTGTCAAGTGGCATGTGGCTGCCACACTTGACAATCAATAATTGTTATAAAAAAATACAAAAATTAAATAATAATAAAAAAGGACAAAAGGTAGGAGCTGCCTATGAGGCAAGAGAGGAGGGAAAATGGGGTGCTTGAAGTGGAGAGAAGAAAGAGCAGAATTAGAGAAAAGGTGAAGAAGTGCAAAAATTGAGTGAAAAACGGAAGGCTTAGTTTTCAAAATTCCTTCTTTTTTCTTTTGTATTTAATTTTCTTGTAATTTATTTTTGGACGTTTGAATTTTAATTTATAAATAAATATAATTTTATTTTTAATTTTAGCTCTTGTAATTTTAATTATGTGTAATTTAATTTTAAAAATTATTTTTATTTCAATAATGTTTAGCTATATAGTAATAATTAAGGTAAGATGAAACTCTTAGTAGAAAAATATGATTTAATCAAATTTTATTTTTAATTATATAAATTGAATTATTTTCTATTTAATTTTATTCATCTTTTACATTTTAAAATTTTGATTTATTGTAGACAAATAAGGGAATTTAACACAATAGATTCTTAATATCTCAGCGTAAAGTATGGTAAAATGGTATTTTGACTTATTTAGACAAATTAAATTTTAGCATACTAAGTGCCTAATCTATAATAAAATTAATAGTAAATAATAATAACTTATACAATTAATCTTTTGGCCAATAAACAAAGTAAAAAGAAAAATTTATTAAATTATATCCACTGCTAGCTAATTTATTTTCATATCTTCACTTAATTTAAATAGCGTATATTTATAATTTATTTTTAGTTCTTAGATAGCTTAAAGGAAATTAAATCTTTTTCCTGTGAATTGACTCACTTATCAGATTATCTTACAAATAGATACTCTTATACTTGGGAGAAATTAACACTTTTGAGTCATGTCAAAAAGCGCTTAAACTTCTTATAACTCTATGAAATGAGGTTTATCAATAACACTTTTAGACTTAAATCAAGATTACTTATAGAGCAATTAGTGTGGTTTTATGGAATTTTAGTTATATTTTGTATATTTATCTATTTTTAGTTTATTCTCAATAAATTAGATTGTTTTAGAATAAATTGTGTACTTAGATCATGTGCTTAATTTTAGGCAACTGGAAGTTCAATTTTCAAGGAAGGAATGCTGTGCAATGGGCTTACAAAAATAAAGAGAGAATTGGCTACAAAAAAGTAGAAACAAGTTTAGAATTGTGCAGATGCTGCAACTTTTGCTGTAGCAATCCTAAAACAAGAAAAGAGAAATTTTTGCGTCAATCTTAGAAAATATACTTGATCTGTAGTTTCCAAATCTAGAAGATATACGGCCTAGACTTTTGTTTGCCTTAATTTTCAACTATAAAAGAAGCATGCATGCAAGGGAAGAGGGAGATCCGTCAATTGCAAGAAATAACCAAGGGAGAAAAAAGAAAACAGCAAAGAACAGAAAAATTTTAGGGCGGAACAAAAATATTGCAAGCGAGAGGAAGAAGAAAGGAAGAATCTACAAGGGCCATTCACTTTTATCTTTATTCAACTTGTTTTCTTTGATTTGTGTTGATGTATATGATGGCTAAAACTGTTTTGGTTTCTACTTTGTCACAAATCATGAACTGATCTTATTTGTGGTTGAGTGATAAACAAGCATGATGATTAATTGATTGAGTTTTATATTTTACTGCATGATTGCTATAGCATTTTGTTTTGATAATATTTATTTTAATTCACTATTTCCCTTGACCATTTATTTAGTGATACTAACTAAGAGAGAGACTAAAAAATGCCTGTTTTAATGGAACATATATGAACAATACTTGGTTTTAGATTAGGTTTCCTAAATTGGGTTAAACTCAATTTGAATAGAGCCGTGTTTAATATAAAACTAGTGATGAACTAGACATAGGAATTCACCTTTTAGGGTATTAGGAACCTTAATCGCATAATACTATATCTTGTGAGGGTATAATAACTAGTCATTGTTAAGTTACATATAGATATAAGAAGTCCAATAAGTGACAGTTGAGGATTCATTAGAGTTCTGGCCAGTGCTGTAGTAATTACTGTAGCAACAATACTGTAACAGAAAACATAGTCAATGCTATTAAGTGAGTTGATTCACTCAACTACATTATTCCTAGTGGTTATATTCTTGTGTGACATGTGACAATTTATTTTTATTGCATTTCATTTTTTGTTATTTTACTTAGTTTAATTAGTTGACAAAAGAGTTAAATTTAATTGAATTTGCATCATACTAATTGCTGTAAAAAATCAATATAAACATATTCCACACACAAGTAATAGCCAACAAAATTTTATAGTAGACTTATTAATTAATTTAGGACAAAACCTAGAAGTCAATATTGAAAAGCTAAAAGAGCTTGTATTAAGACTAGGAAAATTTTTTGAAACTAGTAATATTAATACTCTAAGAAGAAATTTAGATTATATTAAAGAGTTATTAGCAGAATTTAATAGCTAGATTAAAAGATTCCCTAGCAAGAAAGAAATAATAGAATTAGTTCGACTTTTAGACTTAAAAAGCTCCTAATCCAGTAGAATTAAAAATTAAAAATTTTGTAGAAAGTTTAAAAGTAGAAATAGAAAATATTAAATTTACACAGAGAGATTTACAAATACAATTAGATGCAATAAAAATAATAGTTAGTGAATAAGTTCAGAAAAATTATTATTAGAGTGTTTATTAGAATTAAAATGAGAAATCCTACATCTAAAACCAGTAGGTTATACCTTTAAAGAATTTAGTCAAGAAAGTAATAATATTCAACAAGCAAAAGCAAATACTATTATTAAACTATTAGTCAAAATCAGCAGTAAGTTAGACAATCTAGACAATAGACTTAGTAAATCAGAAAGTGACTTTCAAACACTTAGAAAGAATAAAGAATTTGTATCAAATTCAGAACTTAGTAATTCGCTAGATAATTTAGATAGAGACTTAGACATCTTGACTACTAGAGTAGAAAAGTTAAATTTAAAAAGATCAATCCTAGCACCTAAAATAATAAATATAAAAAATATTTTAGGACCTAAAATAATATTAAAAAGCAATGGATTTAGCAAGAAACAGTAGAATAGATGTAAACATGGCAGAAAAAATTAGATGAACAATTTCATTTTCTAGTAAAAGTAAAGAAATCATAGAAAGAACAGAAAATATAATGGACAAACAAGACCCTGATAAATTATTAGAAAGAGGATTTGAACAAATTAGAAAGAAAAGACTATATAATGAAGGTTCAATGAATAATAGTTTATATATTTATACAGATAAAACTAAATTATCAATAGTTAATAGAAGAGAAGAATTAACTTTATTCAGTCCAGTAGACAGAGATTATCTTAGTAAACAAAGATACACAGACGTACATATGGAAATAATAGTAATAGGAGTACTTAGTTAGGGTAGAGAAGGATTAGACACAAAAACACATTTATACTTATATGATAATAGGTCTTATGACCATGAACAAGCCCAAATAGCCAGTGTAGAGTAGACTTAAAAAATAAAGTTGTAGTAGTAGGATGTATACCTAATATAGACATAGACATAAATGAATTTTGTAGACATATTAAATTAAGTGTACAAACTAAAGGCTGTAAAATGAATGCAGAATATAACTGTCTTAGAATAAAAACATTTTTTTCTACGAAAGCTGTATAATAAATATCATAAAAAATTTAGATTTGAAAGTAAAAATATATTAAATTGTTTTAAAAGTCAATATGTAGAAATGATGGTACCTAAAAAATTAAACAGTAGTGAACTAAATGGATTAGAATGGATATTACCTAGACTAGAACCAGATAAACTATTAGAAGTGCTAAAAACTAGCTATATATACATAAATAGACAAAATTAAGTCATACAAACATTTAATAATTATAGACAAAGAAATAATACAAAAGAAAATGATGAAGAATTAGAAATTAACATGGCTATAATAGAAAATTTAAATATAGATAAACATAAAACTTTAATTAATAATGGAGGAAAATTATAGATTTAATTTTTAATGATCCTAAAAAATATTTAGAGGAAGAATTATTTGAAGAATTATGTAATAATAATAAATTGACTAATGATGATATAGATAGAGAATTTATAAAAAAATTAGATTTTAAAAATTTAGAAATAGAAGAAATTTATTATTTAGAACAAACAGATGAAATATTAGTTGAAAAAGAAGACAAAAAACCAAAATTAGGAGAAAATAGCAATAGACTTATATTAGAACCTATAGTAGAACCATCTGATGTAGAAAGTTATTTAAATAAAAGAGGAATACCATAAAGTAATGAAAAATATACAAAAGCAGAGAGAGTATTTAAAGCTAAAACAAAATTAGAAAATTAGAAAAAAAATGCCACAAGCTAAAGATTTATTAGTATCAGTATTAGTAGGACATAGACCTAGTGAATGGCATCAAGTATTTAAGCAATAGTAGACCTAAATTATAAACTAATATATTTAGAAAGTACTTTAGAAAGTAGAGGGAAACAAATATATTTAGGATGGAGAGAATCAATGAAGAAAAATCAAACAAAGGAATTAGACAATTTTGACATAAATTTTATAATAATTAGTTTTATAGATTTAATGAAAAAATTAATACTAGGAGTAGACGAAAAAGGCGATATAATTAAACAGATTAAGGCAATTAGAAATTTAGAACAATTAAAAATTTGTGATTTAAGATATTTTAATGAATATGCTAATTATTTTTATAAATATTGGAGTGATATAGATCGACCTTTTGATGAAGACTTATTATTAAAATTTGTATATAAATTACGAGGAAAAATAAGAGAAAAATTACATAATGATTTAATTAATCGGTTTAAAACTAAAAGAATACAAGGAATAAATTATTATGCTACATTATTACCAGTAATAGAATATGTTAGAGGAAGAATTAAAGAATATTGTGAAGAAGAAAAACATAGACATCAAATAAAATTAAAATTTGGGAAAATGTGTATAGATATGACAAAGTACCAACTTTAGGCTGTAATTATTCTAACTGTTTTTAAACATAAGAAACATAAGAAGCATAGGAAACGATATAGTTAAAATAAACAACCTTATAGGTATAATAATAGAAAATTCTATAAGAAAAATTCTTTAAATATAATAATAATTAACAAAAAGTTAGAAAAGTATTTAAAAAAGGAAAATGTGTATATGAAAGGAATAAAAATTGTAAATGTTTTTTATGTGACAAAGAATGACACATTAAGCTGTAATGCCCTGAAAATAAAAAGTCAATGAGTTAGAAATAGACAGCTATAATATAGAAGAACAAATTTTAGATGCAGAAGAACTTTTACATGTAGATCAATTATCTAATAGTGATAGTATATGCATTGTTAGTAGCAATGAATCAAACACTAGTAGTAATTTAAGTTTACAGTCAAACTCAAAGGTAGAATCAGACTTAAAAATTAATGTTCTAAAAACTTATACATCATATTTTAGCAAAAATTGTATAGAGTGCAATAAAAAATTTGAATTAGGATATAGAGACACAAATATAGGAAAATTCTTTTGTAATAATTGTAAAAATAAACAACAAGAAGATGAAACAATCGAAATCAATAGAGTTGGTAGTGAATTAATAAACATAGATGTAGAATTATTATTTAAAAAAGAAACAGTTTACACTAAGGCAATGATAAATACAAGCGCAAATAAATGTATTATACATGATAGTTTAAGAACCCAGAGAAAATAGGAATAAACTTAGGAACCCAGTAAATATTAGACAGTTTAATGAAGAATTAATGCAAATTACAGAATGTATAAATAACTTACCTATAAGAATAAATGAAGAAATACATATTTTATCACAAACATTTATTTCTAATAAAAAAAGTAGGATATAAATTTATTTTAGGATTAAATTTTATATTAGGAAACAATGGCAGTATATCAATAACTCCAAATGGAGTAAATTTCTTTTAAAAAATCAACATTTATTCAACCTAATTATGAAACACACATTTTGCCATATTGAAAGAAAACTTTAATGTTAGAAAAAGATATAGACATAGAATTCTTTGACTCCCTATTAAAAGAAGATAAGGTAGAAAATACAAACAACTTAGACAATGACAATAAAAGGCTAAATTTAGAGCTAAACAATGATGTGAATAACATAGAAATTCTAGATGAAGAAGAAATAGACAGATACTTAGAAGATGCGATGAATATAAAAAAAGAAGTAGAATGTTTAGAATGTGAAAAATGGACAGACGAAATTAGACAAAAAGTAGAAGAGTTAGAAAAATTAGAAATAATAGGCAATAATCTAATTAGGAAAGACAATAAAGAAGTGTATAAATTAGAAATTATTAATCCAGACATAACAATAAAAACACAAGATTTAGCATGTAGTCTAGAAGATAAAAAAGAATTTAAGATGCATATAAGTGAATTATTAGAGTTAAAAATTATAAGGACTAGTACAAGTAAACATAGAAGTCTAGCATTTATTATAAATAATCACAGAGAGCAAAAAAGAGGAAAAAGTAGAATGGTAATTAATTATAAAAGATTAAACGATAATACTTTAAACAATAGCTATAAAACACCCCAATAAAGATGAATTAGTAAATTGTATACAAAATACTAAATATTTTTCTAAATTCAACTGTAAGAGTGAATTTTGATAGATACGACTCCACGAAGAATCTGTTCAATAGCTAAACATTTCAAGTGGTTAATAATGCCATTTGGATTAAAAAATACCCCACAAGTGTTTTAGGCTAAAATGGATAGAATTTTAAAACCTTTTTCAAAATTTTGTATAGTTTATATAGATGACATTTTGATTTTCAGTCAAAATAAATTTATGTATATTACTCATTTACATAAAATCTTAGATTGTTTCAAAAATAATAATATGGTAATTTCTAAAAAGAAAATAAATTTATTAAAACAAAAAATAGATTTTTTAAGATTAAGAATAGATAGAGGTACAATAGAATTACAACCACATATAGTTAGTAAAATAATAGAATTTCCAAATAAAATAGAAGACACTAAAGAGTTGTAAAATTCTTGCGATTGCTAAATTATAGTAGAAAATTCATACCAAATCTTAGTACATTAATAAGACCCTTATATAATAAATTAAGTAAAAATAGGCAAAATTTTTTTATTATTGAAGACATAAAATTAATTCAAAAGCTTGAAGAAATAGTTATAAATCTTAAACCATTAGCATTACCAATAGATAATTACTACAAAATCATACAAACAGATGCCAATAGTTTAGGATGGGTAGAAACATTAATACAAAAGCCCAATAAGGATAGTTCAAAGGATAAAGAAGAAATATCAATGTACACTAGCATTAAATTTACAGAAACAAAAGGTAGAAAATCTAATACATAACTATAAATTTTAGGAATTATAAATTCTTTAAATTCATTTCATCTGTATATACAAAATGAGACTTTTACAATAAGAATAGACTGTAATAATATTATAGAATTTTATAAAAAAGTGCAAAAGAAAAACTTTTAAAAGAAAAAATTCTTTTATTAGCAAACAATGGATATATTTTCTAAAAGTAATAATAGGAAGATGATACAAAGCTAAATTTGAACATATAGTTGGTGAAGATAGTAATTAGCTAATATTCTTTCAAGAGTAATTAATCAATAATTATTTTGCAAGAATGGAGCGATTTAATTCGATCTAATTAAACTTAGGCCAGTTCCCTTGAGGAGTAAATTTAAGTTTTAAGGTAAAATTCATTATTAAGCGATCGGCAATGCATTTTAGACAATTTATGATGTGTTAACAACTTACAAGATAAATTTAAAGTAGCCAATGCACTCACGCATTATTTTAGACAAATTAATGAACATATAGATAGTAATCATTTTGCATTTTTTGTAGTAGTTAGAGGTAGACAACCATGAATTTATAGTCAGTGGAGAGAGGTAGTTGATTTAATAATCAATTATCCTGATCCCTATTATAGAGGTTTTTTATATTTCATGAAGTTATAGATTTGCAAGACATCTAATAAGACCCAATTATCATGTTAGTCATTTAATTAATTCATTAGACACTACATCAACATCATCAAATAGGCAGTTAACTAATACTTTAGATAGTGCATCATCATCTTCATTATCAATACATTTTTGTAATCATTGTGAAGTCATGACACACACAATTAGAAAGCTTAATGAAACTAGATATCATTTAGACAGTGTAGTTAAAGCATGTAGACAACGAATAGTTGCATTAGAAAAAGCTAAAGCAGAATTAATTAGCCAGAACATTATACTACAAAATAAAAATCATATTCTCTTGTTAGATCACCAAAAAGCCCAAAAAGTTCAAAAATCCAAATCCAGAAACCACCACTAGAAAACCTATTTGATTATATCCCAGCCAGGTAGTTAACAAAAATCAACCAAATCTAATGTTTCCTTTGGGATATTATACATATTGTTAAAGAAAAAATAATAGAATATCTCTATACATATTTTATTTCTTTAGCTGATGAGTTGTTCTTTAACCATAGTCAGTTAAACCTTTTACATGAATTTGGATACAATTGGTTAGAGTTAAGGAAACATTACTTCACTTAGACATAATTTTCTTACTATTTCTTTTGATTATTCCTTAGGCAAAACACTAGACAACAAAGATATACTATACAAAGTCCTTAGCTTTGGAATGATACGTACTATTTATATTTTTAGTCTAGGCAGATTTAAATTCTTTCCCCCAACCTTAACCATAGCATTA
>JASUUG010000752.1:0-42167 GCA_030449905.1 Luvunga scandens | reverse complement strand
AATTGACTTTGAACCGGTATCTCAGCGATCCAGTACGTTTACCGCCATGAGCATGCCCATACGCGAATGCCGAACCGCTACGCGTCGGCCATTATTTAAATCCCAGTAGTTGGATTAAAGTAGCGAAGTGCTTAATGGTTCCTCGATTTTGGTAAAGCGGATTCTATTGCATGATGAGCCATTGTTATGTTCTCTCTGAGATGAAGTCAACGTATGCGAGCACTTTTTCAAGCTTGCCTTGGTTGGAAAGTTTTCATTTGGCCAAACCCTTACATGGATATTATTAAAATTTTTTATTTATAACTTAGGTTGAAAGGAAAGCGTCGATTTCCTTGCTGTTTGTACATGTATTGATTAAGCTAGCTATGGAGGAGGACTATTCGCGTATTTGGATCCAAGTCGAAGCGGTATGTCAATGGCAGGGTATGCGTATTTTTAAATAGATGCAGTTTTTCGGTGATCAGAATCTCACTGTTTTCTGTTTGGGTTAGTTTGCCCATATTTACTGTGCATTTTATTCGTTGTAAATCGAACTTTTGTTTTTATTGTTGACCATTGTATGCGTTTACGTGTTGATCATCTTTACGGCGTCGTTAATAGGTAGTCGGTTCTTTAGGGTTGCAGATCGAATATGATGTTTGAGCTTTGTTCTGTGCATTTGGATTGGTGAGGAAGACTACAGGTTACGGCGGGATGTAGTTTTGAGAAGGTTCACCGCTTTTGTTCTGTGTAAACACACAAGAAGCCTTCTGTGGAGGCTTTTTTGTTTAATCACGATCTGCGTAGGACGCGTCGCTGGACCTTATTCGCCTGCAGTTCTTGACAAAGGCAAAAAGCCCGTGTTTCTGTAGATGTGCGACCACGGGTTGCGAGTAATGCGATATGTTGTTGTTTCGGATAATCGGCCCGGAGGAGCTTATTAAAGCGGTTATTCGACGATGGAGGTGGGCGCTCGATGATGTCTTTTGACAAGCTAAGTCTGCGAATCTTTGGTCTTCAAAGTGGTTGTAGATGATATGTCGGCCGGAAGCGCTTTTTGCGGATGTTATGCATCTTGACTACTTAGGAGTTGATCTTTGGTAATGCGGGCAATGGATTGTAGTATGTCTAGCACATGCGGCGTCCCTTAGATACTATGCATGTGAGTTTCAATACCCATATATAGAGATTCGAGACTTTAACTGAATTAGCGATGGGGCGTCGTGGTCTTACTGCGCTCCGTGGCTTTTTAGTTCGGAGGATGCAGGGATCTCTTGTGGTTTGGTAAATTGAGTTCGTACTCCTTTGCCTCAGGATGATGAGTTTGATCGCGAGAATTCTTGGTTCTTTTCGGGGTTTCGGTAGTTCGCGGATTCGTAAGGCTTCATGAGAGCTAAATATAAGCCCAACGAAGAAATTCGTTCATCCTCATGATGATTAATTCCCTTATTTAAAATATTCGGGGGATCAAGTGACCCTGGTCCATCGTAGTTTATGGAAAAATTGATTTATTTGCACAAGTTGGCTTTGTTTTTGTATTTTAGAGCCTTTTATTACGTATGTGGCCAAGTTGGAAGTACACGCGTTCGTCTTGGGATGGAGCATGGGTTTCTTCGCGTCACGGGAAGATTTGGCTATTTTTAGTGCGCCATTTTGTGTGGAGTGCTTCATGATATGGGTCGAATGGCTCGACGCGGTTAGTCACTCTTTTCTTTCTGTCGCATGTTATGTTTCATATGTTTACACTAGTTGTGCTATGTCTGTTCGGGAGGATTTGTGGGAGGCTCTTATTTCTTTTGCTGATAGTTGTGGGTTTTGGATGGTGGGTGGGGATTTCAATGTTGTGCAATCTGTGTCCGAGATTTTGGGCGGACATCTGTGATTTAGGGTCTTATTGATGCTTTAATTTTAAGGAGTTGGATTGTGGCTTGGAGGATGTGGGTTATAATGGAGATCTTTTTACTTGGACTAATGGGGGCGCACTTGGGAGACGGTTGGATAAGAGTGGTGGGTAATGCTACCTAGCACGTTTTTCTTTTGCTACTCGAGTTACTAAATGCGAGATACGTGCCCCAGATTGAGGATCAACTCTACTCTGTTCTTATCTGCAGCTTGGTAGGTTGATTTCTTGCGGGGCCTTCGAGGTTAATTTTTACGTGGTACAACCCAAGCATCCGGTTTATGGATGTGGTAGACCCCAGTCATGGGTTCTTCCTAGTATCACGGGCTCGGAATGCGTGCTTTTCACGAGAAGATCTCATTTGGCTTCGGTTTAAGGGTTGGAATAAGGGCATTTGGTAACATGTTTGATCATGTTAAGGAA
This sequence comes from Luvunga scandens, assembly GCA_030449905.1. Lineage (NCBI taxonomy): Eukaryota > Viridiplantae > Streptophyta > Magnoliopsida > Sapindales > Rutaceae > Luvunga > Luvunga scandens. Next base: position 39,865 of record JASUUG010000752.1, on the reverse strand, counting down.
GCGGCGGTAGCTCGGGAGGGGAAGCGGTATGATATTTGTTATTCGCGGGCCGTGCGGCTTTTTCGAGGCTCGGACGTCCTGACATCTTTATTGTGTGAGAGATGTTCCTGGCGGCGGTAGTGCCGTTGGGTCGGGAAGGGGATCTTTAACACCTGGTATTTTCATGCCATGGTTCGGAAGAAGCATCAGTTGTGTCATGTTCATCGGATTTGGGAGGCCTCTTTTGGTTGGATTTCTTTGCGCCCTGTTGTGGCGGCTCTGTGATTGATTTCTTTGAGTCTTTTGGCGGGTTAGTCGGTTTGTGATCAGATTTTCATTTTATTCATGCAGTGGCCATGAGATGATGATATAGATCTATGTCAGATGCCTGATATGGATGAGTTACGGCGAGTGGTTTTCTCTATTGACCCTGATAGTGCCCCAGGTCCTGATGGGTTTTGCAGTTGCTTTTATCAATCGTGTTGGGATATTATTTCGGCGATTTCTTTATCATTTGATCATGTTTATTTTTCGAGGATGCGTATGCCGGTCTTCAAAGTCGCTTTTTGGTCTTCTCGCAGAAGGACTCTGCATTTCAGGACGATTTTCGGCCAGATAAGTTTGTGCAGCGTGAGCAACAGGTTCTTGCAAGTTGTTTTTATCGCGATTAGCTCTGTCTTGCCTCGTATCGTTTACACTTCCGGGTGGTTTTGTGCACGGTTGAGTCGGTCACGATAATGTTATACTGGTTCAGGTGGTTCGTGATATTGGTCGAGATTACTCGAGAGTAATGTGGTGTTAAAGCTTGATATGGCTAAGGCATGATCGGATGTCATGGTCTGTTTATTATTGAGATGCTTATTTGTTTTGGCTTTTTACGGTGGATTTCCTTGATTCGGTGGGCTGTTGTGGTCGCTTGGTTTTGTGGTGGTTACTTGATTGGCGTTTTTGATCATTGGGTGGTCTTGGCGGGTTGATCCATTATCTCAGTGTCTCTTTGTTGGAAATGCGAGTTCAGTTCGCATCACAGGGATTGGACACTTGTGATGCCTTGCACGTCTCTCACGAGATATTGTTACTGCTGGGCTATCATGTCTCGTTTGAGTTTTGTTGATGACATCGTTTTATTTTTGTAAATGGGGTCGTTCAGCCTCACGAGCTTATGGATTTCCTGCCGTTATGAGGGCAGTTTTGGGCGCTCGTTAGTCGGGGCTCGGGCGTAAGCGTATGGGAGTCTTGTCTGTTAGCGTCGTGCAATTATTCATTACATCAGCAGGTTTTGGCCTTGTGACTTGGATTTACTATCTTGGGTGCGTTTATGTAGGGGACTCAAGGTGCTCGGCCTGATGACCTTATCAGGAAGGTTAGGGAAAAGATCTCGAGGTTGAAATTTGTCCATTGCTTTCTTTTAGTGGGAAATTGGTTTTGATTAAATGCGTGTTTTTTGTCTTCATACTACACGTTGTTTCGCGTTCGCATTGCTAGATTGTTGTTATTCGGTAGTTGGAAGCGGATGTTTTACTAAACACATGGGGGGACTCGGGACTAGGAGAAAGTTACGTTGGTGTAGGCGGCGGTTTGTTATCCGGTAGAAGAGGAAGGTCTTAGTATACGCTCTTTTGGGGATCGATTGAGAACATGATGAAACCCCAAGCTGAGTGGAGGTTTCGGGAGCGGCGTTCTTTATAAACCTTCGCATATGAAGTCCCCGGTATTGCGAATCTGTTCATCTGCTATGGTGAGTTTTCGATATCCTACCTCTTAACTTTTGGCGGACGACTTTATTACATTCGATGTATGTTTACAAAACCTCGTGTCTGCTACCGGGTTAATTGGTATGGGGACTTGTAGTTTCGGTATGATTCTTTGGGTCAAGTTCTTGCACTTTATCCAATTATAATCCACGATCTTTGCTCTTTGGCCATTGTCACTTGTATCGCGAGTCTGTTTAGGATGGCAAACTTAAAATTTTACCTTGAATCATTAGTTACGGTCTGATTGATCCCTATTTACTGTGGCGACGAGTGATGATCCATTTGGGGATTCTACTCCCTGACCGGTGCTTTTCATTCACGCCTCGCTGGAGATTGTTCGTTGTTCCAAGCCACACGCATTTGGGTCTTTTCTATCATTTGGCGGTGTCATCTTCCATCCCGATTATCTTTAACTTATGGTGGTATTGTGGTTTCTACGCCACCGATGATGCTTTTGTGCTCGAGAGGCTTTTGTATGGTCTCTCGGTGTATGTGTGTCGGCCACGGAGACCTCGTCTGCTTATTTATTGAGTGCCCTCGGGTTAGTCGGGTTTATGAGTATTTTCACCATTGTTTGGGGTTACAGAGGGTTTGTTTAACCTTAAGCCCCATGCCTCGCTTCATCATTGGAGGTGATGTGCCTCTTCTCGGTCTCATTTTGAAATTCTTCTCCATGCTTCATCTTGTGGCATGTGTGGAAAACTTAAAATGCTTACGGAGTTTGATTACACCCTTTTACGGCATTGCCATTTGTCATTTTTCGGTGGAGTGATTGAGGCTTCGGGTTACGCTTTGGTTTTCGACCTTCGCATTGCTTGCAGTCATGGGTTCTCGGCTGCGGGGTTGCGTGTGCTTGCTTCACCTCGGAGGTCCATCGAGTTGTCTCTTGGGCAAGGCTGCCCCTCCGGGGTCGTGAACCTGGGATTGATGGTTGCTCTAGAAGGTAACCACGAGATGTCGAGGCTGCGGAGGTTCTTTGCGATTATCGGGGGTATGGTCTTGGTAGGGGTTTGATCTTTTCTTGGGCACTAACTAATTTTATATATAGAGCTTATGGTCATCATGAGGGTTGGAGCTTCTTGCGGCTTGGATATTCGCTTTTGGAGGTGGAGTCGATTCGACTATAGTTTCTTGGATCTCTCGGGTGGTTCGTCTGGGTGGGATTATGCTTTGTCTTTTACGCCGAGGTCGTTCTTTGGTTTACTCCCGTTCGGTGGTGGTTCGACATTTGTTTCTCTGCGAGGCTGCGCCGTCCGCATCGATTTTCCTCCTGAGTGGGTGTGCATTTCTCGATCCATTCAGTATTTCTTCTCTACTAAGGACTTACCTAGAGGTTTATCTATGATTCTTCATTTGGATGCTCATGCAGTTCCGCACATAAGGCGTTAGATTTTTCTTTTTTCGTCTTTTATGCTTTATGTCTTTCATTTTTTAGGAGGTTTTGGTTCATGTCCCCCTCCTTACGTATTTTCCTTTCTTTCATGATTTATATTTAAGGTAGGGGTCCCGCCTAACCTCCTACCATTTTGGTGGTTTCATATAAAAAAAAAAACCCTAAACCCTAAACCCTAAACCATAAACCCAAAAACCCTAAACCCAAAACCATGCTTTGCTTCATCATTGAAGGCGATGTGATCCTTTTCGGTCTCATTTTCAAGTTCTGTCACACCTATTTTATATCAACGCTATCATTTTTCGGATGGTGTCGGACTTGAGGCTTGCCAGTTCTGCTTTTGGTTTTCAGCCTTCACAGCTGCGGGGAGTCATTGGTTTTTAGCTTGCAGAGGGGTTGCGCGTGCTTGCTTCGCCTCAGACGCCCATCAGAGTTGTTTCTTGGACGAGGTCGCCTCCAAGACTGTGAAGCTGACGGTTGATGGTTACTCTAGAGGTAACCCTGGGTTGTCGACTGCAGGAGGTGTTCTTCGAGATCATCGGGGTATGGTTTTAGCAAGGTTTGGATCTTTTCTTGGGCACCAGCCAATTTTATATGTAGAGCTTGGTACATCATGTGAGGGTTGGAGCTAGTTGTTGAGCTTGGATATTCTGTTTTGGAGGTTGAGTCTGACTCGGCTATTGTAGTCTCTTCGATCCTCTCGGGTGGCTTTGTCCGTTGGGATTATGCTATCTCTTTACGCCGAGCTCTCTTTTTGGTTTCCTCTCATCCGGTTGTGGTTCATCATGTGCTTCGTGAGGCTACATCCGCTGCTGATTTTCTAGCCAATTGGACTTGCACGTCTCGATCCAGCCGGAATTTTTTCTTTATGAGGGATTTACTTATGGGTTTATCTGGGATTCTTCACTTCGATGCTCATGCAGTTCTGCACATCAGGCGTTAGATTTGCTATTTGCTTTTTTTTCATCTTTTATGCCATCTGTATTCCGTTTTCGGGGAGGTTTTGGTTCATGTCCCCCTCCTTATGTATTTTCTTTTCATTTATAATCTATATTATAGGTAGGGATCTCGCCTAACCCCCCACTTTTTTGGTGGTTTAAAAAAAACCCTAAAACCTTAAATCCTAAACCCTAAACTCTTAAACCTAAACCCGAAACTCCTAACCCCTAACCCCTAAATCTTAAACCATAAGCCCTAACCCCCTAAATCATAAAACCCTAAAACCCTAAACCCTAAACTCTAAAACCTAAAAACTAAACCCTAAACCCTTCTTGATTAAACTGTTGAGGCTATTAAAATAAATTTCTTAAAGCCATAGACATGTTTGAAGAAAGCTTAATGGCTGTTAACTTAAGTTGGAAAACCTTTTCTAAACAAAAGTTGTCAAAATATAGATTCTGAAAATTAACAGTGAACCATTTATTGAAAAATGGTAAAACGATAAATTACAGAGAGGAAATTATCTTTGTAATCCTGCACTGTTTATCTGACAAGATTCTGTAAATTAACAGTGACCCGTTTATTAGAAATAGCTAACCGATAATTTATAGAAAAGGGATTTTTTCTAATCTCAGCTAGATTTGCTTTGACAAGATTCTGGAAATTAACGGTGAATCATTTATTGTAAAACAGCGAACCGATAATTTACAAAAAGGAGAAAGTTTTCTAATCTTGAATCGTTTAGTAAAAATGGAAATCTAATTTTGTTTTGCAGGTTTCTAGAAATAAACGATGATCATATAATGGTAAACGGTAAACCGTTTATTTAAAATCTAAGCTTAATGGCTATTTGGATAAGTCAAAACGGTTAACTGATAGTACCAAACGCAATCCGATTATTCTCAAAAAGTCAACAACGGCTGCCGATATCTATTGCTCAGTAGTTGGAAAAAATAACGCTGTCAAATTGCAGAACATGAAATCGATGCACAGGCATAGAGGACAAAACATGGCGAATCAAAACCAGCTTCCCTCCAAAGAAAGCAGCCGATTAGCCCAACTAAATCCTATCCCTGACCTTCCGGATAAGGTTATCAAAATGAAAAATCTTGAGCCCCACACATAAATCAAGCACCCAAGATAGATAAATGCTTATAGGTTCGATTCACACCCCTTTTCAATTGATGCTGTCATTTTTTAGGTGGTGTCGGATTTAAGGCTTGCCAGTTCTACTTTTGGCTTTTGGCCTTTGCAGTTGTGGGGAGTCATGGGTTCTCAGCTTGTGGAGGAGTATGATTTTAGCAAGGTTTGGTTCTTTTCTTGGGCACCATACGATTTTATATGCAGAGCTTATGGCCATCTGTGAGGGGTTGGAGCTTGCTGTTCATGTGGGATATTCTGTTTTAGAGGTTGAGTCTGATTCGACTACTGTAGTATCTTAGATCCTTTCGGGCGGCTCTATTCGTTGGGATTATGCTTTGCTTTTACGCTGAGCTTGTTCTTTGGTTTCCTATCATTCGGTTGTGGTTCGTCATGCGTTTCGTGAGGCTATGTCCGTTGTTGATTTTCTTACTAACTAGGCCTGCACTTCTCGATCCAGTCGGCATTTCCTTTCCCCGAGGGATTTACCTAAGGGTTTATCTGGGATTCTCCATTTGGATGCTCATGCAGTTCCGCACATCAGGTGTCAGTTCATTTTTGCTGTTTGTTTCTTTATTCTCTTTTTTGCTTTTTGTATTCTGTTTTCGATGAGGTTTTGGTTCATGTCCCCCTCCTAATGTATTTTCTTGTCTTTCATGATTTATATTACAGGTAAGGGTCTCGCCTAGCCCTCTACTATTTTTGGTGTTTTCAAAAAACTATAAATCAAATTTCTTATTACAACCATCCTCTTTGTACTACAATAAGAACAACAGAACATCTTTGTTAGGAACGTCCAGGTACCTTTAGATTCTCATGTTATCAATGTGTTTTATGGTTTACCTGCTTCTATCGAGTATGAATATACTGTCTTTACTAAAAACATGACCAATAAGAAGCGGAGGGAGGTTTTTAGGACAGTAGTTATATAAGGCAGTATGTGGGCTAATGAAGAGGGCAAAGTAATTAACAAAATTAATTTGAAACCCATAGCAAAGGTATGGGTAAAGTTTTTCAAATCCCGGCTAATGCCCACAACATACAGCACCACAGTATCTCAGGATAGGTTAGTCATTCGTTATGTCATTCTCAAGGGATTGAGCATAGACATAGGAAAATGATTGAGAAAGAAATTTGAGAATATGTCGCCCGCAAACAAAAATCAATAACCTTGTTATTTCCTTCCTTAATCACTGGGATATGTGGGGTTTCAGAAATACAGTTCGAACAATGTAATGAGAGAATCAAGAATGACGGAGCAATGACAGTGAGGACAGTGGAAAGAGTTGCTGGAGAAACAACTACTGTAACACCTGCTAAAAAACATGTTGTAGCCAATTCAGAGCAAGGTCTAGGCCTTGACACTAGGTTGCATGAACTCAATGTGATGATAAAAGGAGTATGTTAAGGCACAAACAAAGGAGAATCGGAGGTTCTGGGCCTATTTGCAGCATTTGGAAGTACAAAAGCATCAGCTTATATTGTACTCGCAAAGTAGAGATGCCAACATCCCAAGATCATTGTTGCAGCAATTTAATTCCAACATGACTGAGACCACTGCTTTTAGGCCAAGAAAGAAGAGATCATGAACCGGCTAGAATTGAAGAAGAATCAAAAGAAGAACAATAGGAGAAGAGTGAAGCAGAGGAGGAACATGACCAAGACTTAGACGAAGAGAATAAGAAGTAGAAGATGAAGCACAAGAGGAAGATGAGGAGGAAGAAAAAGAAGAAGAAGAGAAAGAGGAAGAACCACCACACGTGCCACTTTAGTCAAAGAAAAGCAAAGGAAAGGAGGTCGTGGAAGAGGAATTAAAACCAAATAAGATAAAGATGTGAATGAGGCAATTAAGGAAGCTATCAAAGAAAGTGGCTACAACAGAGAATCCCGAGTCTCACGTAAAATTATAGCTAGTATCATTACTAAGAAACCCACAACAGGATCTCGCACCACCCTGCTCTCACCCCACTACAAAGAAAAAAACAACATCTTTCAAGAGGTTTAGCAAGCATAAAGGGCATGAGTCTAAAGGTGCTACAACACCAGAAGAGCCAGACCCAAAGTGTACATGATCACATCAGCCTAAAATACCTAAGCCCACTAGAACCTCTCATATCACCCCAACATATGGCAAAAAGAAGAAGAAATTAGTTGCTGCTCTAATGATTTCATCCAACGATCACATTTGGAGCGGTTAAAACAAAGTGACCTTTTCCAAAGATCTGTTTAACAATTCTCAGAATAACAAAGGATTACCCCCCAACTTTAATTTTTCAGTCTTTATCAAAAACTCATTTTGTTATTTTATTTTATTTTGTTGCTTTATTGGTTTCTGACTTTTTATTTCTTTATTTGCATGCTTGGTTTGTTTGATTTGTTTGCATTCTAAATGTTTGTGTGCGTGTGAGGACACAACACCTCTCAAGTTTGAGGGGTTGTGTTACAATAAGAATAAGTTTGTGATTTGTGTTTTGTTTATGTTTGTGAATATGTATGAAGCTCTACTATCTAAGTTTGTGTATGGATTGAAACACCTAATGAAGATAAGTTGAGTGTCAAGTTTTATGATTGCCAAGTAAGAATAGTTCAAAGATAAAGGTTGAATTGTTATCTCAGCACTTAGGTTTTGATTGAGTTTATAAAGATGCTGCTGAAAAACTAACTAGGCTACCCAAGAGGAGGGGGTTAATTGGGTTCTTAAAACTTAAGGAAATAAAACAACACAATAATTTAAACTAATATCTTAATGAAATCAAAAGCAATAATTTTAATAATGCTCGAAATTAAAAAGATAAGGAAAGAGAGATCACTTTGTTCGGCCAACCGTGCCTACGTCCATGGCTACAAGATCACCGGGCTTAGATTCCACTAAGCAAGCCTCCAAGGCTTTAACAACACTGACAATTGACTTCAAAGGTGTCAATGAACCTGTACAACAAGAAATTATTCCTAATTTCTTAACCCAAGTGTATCCCAACACTTACAATCACTCAAAAACAAAGATTATAATCAACCAATCTCTCACACAATGTATATGATTACAATTGAAATCTCAAAGTGTGAATCAACAACATAAAAAAATTTAAAGCTCAAAAGAGATTGTTTTCTTAGTAGTAAGCTCAAAGATAATTGTTGGATCCCTATTGATTTGAATTTGATTGAGCTATTTTATAGTTGGAGCTGAAAACTAGTCGTTGTTGATTTTCTGAGAATAATCGGATTGCCGTTTGCTACTATCGGTTAACCGTTTTGACTTGTTTAAATAGCCATTAAGCTTAGATTTTAAATAAACGGTTTACCGTTTACCATTATCGGATCACCGTTTATATCCAGATGCCTACAAAACAAACTTAGATTTTCGTTTTTGTAAAACGGTTCAAGATTAGAAAACTTTCTCCTTTTTGTAAATTATCGGTTTGCTGTTTTACAATAAACGATTCGCTGTTAATTTCCAGAATCTTGTCAAAGACAATCTAGCTGAGATTAGAAAAACTCTCTTTTCTGTTAATTATCGGTTAGCCATTTGTAATAAACGGTTCACCGTTAATTTACAGAATCTTGTCAGATAAACGGTGTAGGATTACAAGACAATTTCCTCTCTGTAATTTATCGGTTCACCATTTTCCAATAAACGGTTCACCGTTAATTTTCAGAATCTATATTTTGACAACTTTTGTTTAGAAAAAGGTTTTCCAACTTAAGTTAACAGCCATTAAGCTTTCTTTAAACATGTCTATGGCTTTAAGAAATTCATTTTAATAGCCCCAACAGTCTAATCAAGAACATATAAGTTTTGTTATCATCAAAATCAATATTATAAGATCAACAATCTCCCCCTTTTTTATGATGACAAACTTTATACGTAAAGGTAAGAAAAAATTTGTTAACTCCCCCTAAATATAAGCTCCCTTGAAAAATATTACTTAAAAATTTTGTTAACTTCCCCTTAAAATTATAACATGTTCTCCCCCTTTAGCATAAAAAAGAAAAGAACAAAAGCATAACCGTTTCCGACAAGTGAAAATTTCGGCAGAGTCTCCCTTATATATTAAGCATCCCTAAAAAAAAATAGTAGCAATAATTTACACCCAAGAAGTCAAAAAGTAAGATACAAACAACTTCAACCAAGCAATAACATCAATGCCAAAATAAGAAAACACACATAGATATAACATAATCATCCATAATCATCATACATAAATATTTCAAAACATGAAAATGTTTTTGCGAAATCAAAGTATACAAAACACTAAGAACTCTTTCATCGCAGAGGAGGAGGAGGAGGAGGAGAAGATGAGGAGAGGGGAAGGCCGAGAGCAGAAAAGATACGCTGCTGTCCATCTAGTATCTGCTGCTGCTGAATCTGAAAAGAAGCAAACTGATCCCGAAGCTGCTACTGCTGCTCGGAAAGTGCTCAAACATCCCTAACAAGCTGCTGAATAAGACTATCATTAGCAGGTGGAGCATCCGAAGTTGGTGGTCGATCGGTCTCCATCTCATGCTACTTAGAATCAGACTCTGCTTGAGGCTATGAGACATATCCGTGATGATGGGGCAGAGGTCTAATGCTAAGCCTCAAATCCGATAATGGGTCGTCGGAAGTGAAAATGTCATTTAAAACCGGTTTATCCTTTGGAGCTACTAGGGTGTCTTGGTTTTTCGCATTGGGCATTTTGATCCAATCCCGACGTCTTCGAGAAAAATCAATCACCGAGATAGCCTCTTCCCCAATCTTCTTTGTCTCAACATATACTGAGCTGCGAAAGGGTACTCGAAAATGTCACAAAACCTTATAAATAATGCTACCTTTTGGAAGCAACCTATCGTTAATAGTAGGAGTACTTAACATATGTCGCAAAATAACATATCCTAAGTTAATAGGCGACTACAAAGAAGACTATCAAGAATCCCAACATCCACCGAGTCACCTCATCCGCACGGCCCTTCTTAGAGGTGATAATATCTTTGTAAAATGGTATGAAGAATTTTAACTTACAACGGTAAGAGTTGTGACCTAAAAGGAAAGTACAAATCTCATTAGTGAGATCCCGATACCTACATATGTTTCCAACCCCTTCGAGATGGACAAAATCGCAAACGATAACTCCTTCCTATAAGTGTAAATATGATGTCCGAATGTGAGGTGCCTAAAATGTGGTTCAAGTTATCAACATCAAAATCAATAGAACACCTTCGACATGGTTAACTATTCTATTTAATCTTTCTCCTGACAATTCCATGTTTGAGTAAAAACACAGACTCACCAACAACATCTCCTTAACACTTCACCACAAGCAATCAATTCTCAGAAACTCATCTAAGTCCACAAAGTAAGAATCGATTACCTTGCGACCCATGAATCGGGTTTCAATCGTTTTGCTAGTGGAGCGGTTGGAAAATGAATCCTCTAGAACTGGAGGGCTCCTTAGGTGGTATTGGGTTTCTACTGGGACACTCTTTCTCTTACGACCGGTTCTTAATGATTCGAGTTATGGTTGAAGCTTGAGAATTTGGGTTCTTGACAAAATGATGAAAATGATTCAAACTAACCAATTAGATGAAAAAAAAAGGTAGATAAAGGGATTTTAAGGCTCATTTGGTAGGAAAATATCAAAAATTAAGCGAAAAATAGTGAAAATCGTTCAATTGCTGTTAGGGTTTCAAATTGGATTTTTTATTCGGGCTACAATTTGATGTTTTAAATGATTAAAACTGTTCTAAAGATGATGGAAAATGTTTCTATGACCTTGATTTTGCAAGAAATGGCAAGTAAAACGAAAGATTTTAGAGAGAGAGTGAGAGCTTAAGGTTCGCTGCTTTTGAGAGAAAACGGTGAGGGGATAAGTGGAGATAAGGAAGAAGAACTGAAACAGTTTATATTGCATGAAAATGGCTAGCCGTTTACCTCAATTTGTTCACTGATAATTTCCAGAAAGCTAGGAAAGAGTAAGTTTCTCACTGTTTATCAAAGCAACCCTTTGTTTTTAATCGATTAACTGTTAGTACTAAACGGTTAGTCGTTAATGTCCAAAAAAATTTCTAGTGTTTTAGAATTAAACGGTAAGCCGTTTGAGCTTAAACGGTAACCCGTTTTTCTCGACCATGATTTCGCACATATGTTTTCATCTACGGCCAATACTCAGTATATTTCTAAATCATGTTATTGATAAAAAAAATGTCTTGAAAGACCAATATAATCATGATTACATAATTTAAACATATCCAAATCAAACAAATATCATATTATAGAAAAACAAAAAAGATATTGTATAAATCACTACTATTATGCAACATTTATCATTTTAAGCTCATGCCTAATCTTGGAAAATTGTGCTTTGCCAAGAGGTTTAGTAAAGATATCGGCAAGCTGTTTTTCAGTTGAAATAAAATTTAATGAAATATCTCATTTTTGAACATGATCTCTTAAAAAATGATGTCTTATCTTGATATGCTTTGTCCGAGAATGTTGAATGGGATTCTTTGATAGGTTTATGGCACTTGTATTGTCACACATGATAAATATATGAGCAAGATTGATACCATAGTCTCTAAGGGTTTGTTTCATTCAAAGTGCTTGTCTATAACAACTACCGGCTGCAATATATTCAGCTTCGATGGTTGAAAGTGCAACTGAGTTTCGCTTCTTACTGAACCAAGAGACAAGTGAGTGACCTAATAAGTGACAAGTTCTACTAATGCTCTTCCTATCAACCTTATAACCAGCAAAATCAGTATCCGAATAATAAGTTAAATCTATATGAGTTCCTCTAAGATACCAAAGGCCAAGATCTATGGTTCCTTTCAAATATCATAAAATTCTCTTAACAAAGAAGCAAATGAGATTCTTTAGGATATGATTGAAATCTTGCACACAGGGCATACACTAAACATAATATCGGATCAACTAGCAGTTAAATAAAGTAAAGATCCGATCATACCTCAATATGTTTTGACATCAACATCTTACCTTTTTCATCTTTGTCAAGCTTGATTGTTTAGCTCATTGGAGTACTTTTGATCTTTCCATCTTCAAGTCCAAATCTTTTGAGTAAATCTTTCAAATATTTGGCTTGATTAATGAAGATTCCTTCTTTATTTTGTCTTATTTGTAATCCAATGAGTTACTTCAATTCTCCCATCATACTCATCTCAAAATTTTTGCTAATACAAGATGAAAAATCCTTACACAAAAACTCATTAGTAGAACCAAAAATGATATCATCAACATAAACTTAAACAATAAGTATATCTTGATTCTTATGCTTGATAAAAAGTATAGTATCTATTATACCCATTGAAAAACTGTTTTCCAAAAGAAATTTACTAAGCTTATCTTACGAAGCTCTAGGTGCTTGTTTTAATCCATATAAAGCTTTTGATAACTTATAAACATGATTTAGAAATTTTTCATTTTCAAAACCATGGGGTTGTTTCACATACACTTCTTCCGTAATGTACCCATTTAGAAATGCACTTTTGACATCCATTTGATACAAGACAAAATTCTTATGACATGCAAATGCTAAAAGCATCCTAATGGATTCTAATCTTGCTACCAATGCAAAAGTTTCATCAAAATCAATTCCTTCTTCTTGGTTGTAACCTTGAGCTACTAATCTAACTTTATTCCTTACAACCACACTGGATTCATCCATCTTATTGTTAAATACCCATTTCGTGTCTATCATGGATTAATGTTCCGGTTTAGAAACTAATTTCCACACATTGTTTCTCTCAAATTGATTTAACTCCTCTTGCATTACCATAATCCAAGATTCATCGTTTTCCGCATCCATAAAGGATTTTGGTTCAATTTGAGATATGAATGTGGTATGTGCACATGTGTTCCTAAGCGATGATCTAGTGGTTACACCTCGTGAAGGTTCTCCTAAAATTAAGTCTTTATGGTGAGAAAAGACATACCTCCACTCCTTGGGGAGTGTTTGAGAATTACCTTCATTTTGCTCCATATTAGTTTATTCTTGTTACTTCTTTTAATTCTCTTGATTCTCACAAGGTGGAGCATTTTGTTTGACGTTTGAAGGTTCTTCTTATTGCACTTCTTCATCTGCATCATTAACTACAACTTTCTCCATAGAGAAGGGGTTGGATTCATCAAATGTAATGTGCATGGATTCTTCAAGAACCAAGGTTCTTTTATTGTATACTTTATAAGCTTCGCTAGTAGTTGAATATCCAAGAAAAATACCAACATCCAATTTTGGATCAAATTTACTAAGATTATCTTTAGTATTCAATATAAAATATTTGCATCCAAAAACTTTGAAATAACCAATGTTGGGTTTTTTATCTTTCCAAAGCTCATAGGGGGTTTTATTAAGAAGTGGTCTAATCAAAACACGATTTAACACATAACATGTGGTATTTACGGCTTAGGCCCAAAAGTATTTTAGTAATGCATTCTCATTTAACATGGTCCTAGCAATTTCTTAAATAGACCTATTCTTTCTCTCAACAACTCCATTTTGTTGTGGAGTCCTAGGTGATGAAAATTGATGTATAATACCGAAATAATTACAAAAACTCTAACATGCATGATTTTCAAATTCTCCACCATGATCAATTCTAATACAAGTAATGAAATAACCTTTTTTATTTTGAACCTTTTTATAGAAAACTTTAAATGCATCAAAGGCATCATCCTTATTAGCTAGGAATAATACCCATGTATATCTAGAATAATCATCTACAATTACAAATGCATAATATTTACCACTTAAACTAGCATATCTAAAAGGTCCAAACAAATCCAAGTGAAGAAGTTAAAGTGGTTTTGAAGTAGAAATATGATTTTTGTTTTTAAAAGAGTTTTGATTTGTTTTCCAAATTGACATGCTTCACAAATTTTATCTTTTTCAAAACCAATTTTCGGAAAACATTTAACTAAATCATTTTTGGAAATTTTTGAAATTAAATCCATGCTTGCATGTCCTAGTCTTTTATGCCATAACCAACTACCATCATGTCATGCAGAAAAACATTTATCAAGAGTATATGCACAATCTATATCAATAGTATAAACATTAACACACCTCTTTCCAATAAAGAAAATTTTACCATCACATGCATTTTCAATAATACATTTGTTTTATCAAAAATAACTCTATATCTTTTATCACACAATTGACTAATACTAAGCAAGTTGTGTTTTTAATTTTAAACTAAGCATACATTTTTAATTAGAGTTAAAGAAACTTTACCGATATTACCAATACCAATGATTTTTCCTTTTGAATTATCGTCAAATGATACATCCGCACCATTTTCAATCTTGGTAAAACTTTAGAACCATGAATAATCACCGGTCATATGTCTTGAACATCCACTGTCCAAATACCATTTATTTCTCTTTCCCTTCTTCTTTGATTCCTGCAGAAAAGATCTCAAATTTTAGGTACCCAAAACTTTTTGGGTCTTTAAGTGTTAATGCGTTTCCTTTTGGAACCCAAACACATTTAATTCCATAATATACATTTTTCTTAATAGGACATCTATAATTCATGTGACCATTTCCATTGCAATAATGACAAACAATTTTATGATTGTTAGTGGAGGTAGCCTTAACAAAGTAGTTTTTGTAATATTTTCGTTTCAAGTTAGGCTTATACCCAATTCCTCCTTTATCAAACACATATTTTTAACTAAGTGATTTTTCTAAGTTCTTTAGACCATGTGTGAATTTTAACACAATCTCATTGAGCTCATTGCTCTTCTTTTTAAGTTCTTCATTTTCTTTGATCAAGTTATCAACATATAATTTTTCAAGCTCATATAAAGTACTTTGTTTACCTTTTAAGGATGCAATCCTACCATGCAATATTTCATTATCCATTTCTAGTCCTTTGATCTTTTCATTTAGCAAATCATTCTATTTTTACAAGGCATCCTTTTCATTTGAAAGTTCTAACATTTTCTTCTTAAGACATGCATTTTTCTTACCAATTTTTATTATATCACTATTCAACTCATTAAAAGCATCATATAATTCATTATAAGATGGAAAATCACTTACCTCATCAAGCTCATCTTCTCCTATTACCATGAGTGCCAAGTTTGATATTTCTTGCGATTGTTCATCTTCACTCGATTCTTCATCACTATCATCCCATGTTGCCATCATGGCTTTCTTCTTGAATTTGTTGAGAAGAGGACATTTCGATTTTATATGGCCAGCCTTCTTGCATTCATAGCATATGATTGCTTCCTTCTTCTCCTTTTGAGTCTTGAAATTTCTAAACTTTCTTCGCTTACCGGTTTTCTTAAAAAACTTCCTAAATTTTCTAGCTATGATGGCCATCTCTTCATCTTCAAGTTCGCTTTCCTTATCACTTTCAGATTTTGATGCTTTCAAGGCAATACTTTTCTTCTTCTTATCTTCATCTCCTCTCTCAGCTGTCAAATTTTCTTCATAAGAAATAAGTGAGCCAATTAAATGATCAATAGATAAAGTATTTAAATCTTTGGCTTCCTCAATGGCAGTTCTCTTAGGTCTCCACTCTTTTGGTAATGATCTAATGATTTTCTTTACCTTCTCGCTATTTAAAAATGTCTTACCAAGTGCTCCTAGAGTGTTTACAATGCCCGTAAATCTAGTATACATAGAATAAACACTCTCATTTTATTCCATTTGAAACAATTCGTATTGCCTAGTATATCTACTTATTTTAGATTCTTTGACTTGATTTGTACCTTCATAAACAACTTCAAGCTTCTTCCAAATTTTATAAGCATTAGAACAACTTAAAACTCTATGAAATTCTTTCTTATCTAATGCATAAAATAGGGCATTCATAGCTTTGGAATTTAGAGAAGCTTTTCTCTTTTCTAGCTCATTTGATTCACGTGAAGGTTTCAGAATATCTTCTCCTTCCTCATCTTTAGTCATAGGCATGAATAGACCATCACACACAACCTCCCATATTTTATAATCTAAAGCTTGCAAATAAATTCTCATCCTAGTTTTCTAATAAGGATAATCATTACCATCAAAAAATGGTGGCCTAGTGGTGGATTGTCCTTCCCTAAAGCTAGAATCATTTTGGGTTGCCATGGATCTTTTAGTTTAGACGGTTAAGTCCTAAAAAGAGAACCTTGCTCTGATACCACATGAAAAACTAAGCAAACTACCCAAGAGGGGGAGTGAATTGGGTTCTTAAAACTTAAGCAAATAAAACAACACAACAATTTAAACTAATGTATTAATGAAATCAAAATAAATAATTTTAATAATGATCGAAATTAAAAAGATAAGGGAAGAGAGATCAAACACGCAATTTTTACGAGGTTCGGCCAACTATGCCTATGTCCACGCCTTCAAGCTCACTGGGCTTGAGGATTCCACTAAACAAGCCTCCAAGGCTTCAACAACACTTACAATTGACTTCAAAGGTGTCAATGAACCTTTACAACAAGAAATTATTCCTAATTTCTTAACCCAAGTATATCCCAACACTTACAATCACTCAAAAACAAAGATTATAATCAACCAATCTCTCACAAAATGCATATGATTACAATTGAAATCTCAAAGTGTGCATCAATGAAATAAAAAAAGTTTAAAGCTCAAAATAGATTGTTTTCTTAGTAGCAAGCTCAAAGATAATCGTTGGATCACTATTGATTTGAATTTGATTGAGCTATTTTATAGTTAGAGCTGAAAGCTACCCGTTGTTGACTTTCTGAGAATAATCGGATTGCCGTTTGCTACTATCAGTTAACCGTTTTGACTTGTCCATATGGCCGTTAAGCTTAGATTTTAAATAAACGGTTTACCGTTTATCATTATCGGATCACCGTTTATATCCAGACACCTACAAAACAAACTTAGATTTTCATTTTTGCTATACGGTTCAAGATTAGAAAACTTTCTCCTTTCTGTAAATTATCGGTTTGCTGTTTTACAATAAATGGTTCACCGTTAATTTTCAGAATCTTGTCAAAGCAAATCTAGCTGAGATTAGAAAAATTCCATTTTTTGTTAATTATCGATTAGCCGTTTGTAATAAACGATTCACCGTTAATTTACAGAATCTTATCAGATAAACGGTGCAGGATTACAAAGACAATTTCCTCTCTGTAATTTATCAGTTCACCATTTTTCAATAAACGGTTCACTGTTAATTTTCAGAATCTATATTTTGACTACTTTTGTTTAGAGAAAGGTTTTGCAACTTAAGTTAACAGCCATTAAGCTTTCTTTAAACATGTTTATGGCTTTAACAAATTCATTTTAATAGCCCCAACATTTTAATCAAGATCATATAAGTTTTGTTATCATCAAAATCAATATTACAAGATCAACAACTGTAGCAAAGCCTTGTGTGTTAAAAGGGTAGAAAACATCTTAAGTTTGGAAAAAAATTATTGGAAACTGTGCTTGTTATGAATAATTCTGCTCCAATGGCTAAAGTTGCTAAGTAATCAGGGTTAAGTATGTACCCCATATGCAAACTTGAGTCTAAAGACAATAAATGTTATGAGCATTGCTACAGCATTAAGTGAAAAAAAAAAATTTTAAGAGAGAAAAGGTCATATGACTGGGATACTGAGTAATCAAGTCTGTTCATGAGCCTCATGTTCAGCTTTGAGTCAAAGGTGTCTTTAGATAAGGGTATGTTATGAGTATTGTTGCAGCAACTCTAATTTGTACATGGGTTAAGTAATTTGGTGTCATCACCATAAGTTATAGATATTCACCGGAAAAAACAATGATACATTGAAGAAAAATCACATGACTGAAAAAAATAAAAAAAATAAGAAAAATAAAAAAAAAACTTTGTTGCTGTAACACAGTTGAACTTTGTTGTGATTTTTGCCCCTGTACATTAATGTATAAAGTTCTGCCCTTGAGTATGGTATAGTATATTTGCAATGCTGTAGTACCTCTAAACTTGGTTGAGAAAGCAGCACACACACAGTTTGGATAAAATGAGGCCTAAGTTTAAAACTGAACTACTGTGATAATCTTGTATGATTTAAGGAGTGATTTGAGGGTTAGAAAATACTTACAAATGTGATGACATAGTTAAGTGTGTTGCATGATTGTGTGTTTCAAATTTTAGTGTTATTGTCATTACTTGAGGATAAGTAATGATTTAAGTTTTGGGGTGTGATAACTCTATAAAATAAGAGTTATTTATAGCACTTTTGGACTTAAATTAAGATTATTTAGAGAGTAAATGACATGTTTTAATTTCATTTTAGTTACATTTATATATTTATTTATTTTTATCCTACTCTCAACAAATTAAGTTCTTTTAGAATAAACTGGATGCTTAGATTATGTGCTTGATTGTAGATAATTGGAAGGGCAATTTTCAAGGAAAGAATGTTGTGCAATGGGCTTGCAAGAATGAGGAAAAAACTTGGCTACAGAAAAGTGAAAATAAGTTTGAAGCAGCGTAGATGTTGTAGCAACCATTGTTGTAACAATCCTGAAGCAACAAAAGAGAAACTTTTGCACGAATCTCAGAAAAAATATGTAATTTGCCCTAGATGTCCAGTTTCTCTAATTTTCTATTATAAAAAAAGCACGCACCCTGAAAAAGAGGAGAGAGCTGTCATTTATAAGAAATAAAAAGAAAAGAAAAAGAAAACAACAAAGAAAAGAGAAATTCCATGATTGAATAAGGATATTGTAGGCCTAGGAAGGAAGAAATCAAGAACTTAAAAGGGTCACTCGTCTATATCTTTATTTTGTTTGTTTACTTTGATTCATAATCATGTATTTGATGGCTGAAACAATTTTGGTTTTTGTTTTGATACAAATCATGAACTAATTGTGTTTGTGGTTGAGTGATAAAACTAGCTTAATGGTTTATTGATTGAAATATTGTGTTGTTCTAGAATTGCTATAGTATTTTGTTTTTGATAATGTTTATTTTAATTCACTATTTTAGCTAACCACTCATTTAGTAATACTAGCTAAAAGAGAGCCACAAAAGAGCCTATTTTAGTGGATAATGTCATAATAATACTTAGTTTTAGGTTAGGTTTCCCAAGTTGGGTTACTCAATTTGAATAAGGCCATACTTAATCTAAAACTAGTGACAAACTAGAAATAAGGATTCACCTTGTAAGGTATTAAAAACCTTGATCTTATAATACTATATATTTTGTTAGCATAACAACTGGTAATTGTTAAATTGCATATAGAGATAAGATGTCCAACAGGAGACAGCTGAGAATGCATTAGGAGTTTGTTTAGTGCTGTAGTAATTGCTGTAGTAACTAAACTGTAACAGAAGAACGATCAATGCCATTAAGTGAGTTAATTCACTCAACTACATCATTCTTAATGATTTCATCCTTGTGTGAAACGTGTTGGTTTATTGCATTTTATTTTTGTCATTTACTTTAACTTACTTGTTAAAAGAATTTGATTTGATATAATTGAAGTTGCACCATAAGAATTGTTGTAGCAACTTGAGTAGCATCAATCCCTGTGGAGACGATACTGAATAATTATCACTTTATTACTTGTTGTGTACACTTTCACACTAACATCTACATTTTAAGATATTGAACTAAACACACCACAACATAATGCACCAACTAGACTTCTATATTCTGATACATTGTCAATAATTGTACCTGAATCTTTAGTAAGATACAACCCTATTGACATGGGAATTAGTACAGGATTGTAAGCAACCATATTATGTTTGGATAGAAGATAAGCAACATATTTTGCCTAAGATAAACAAAGACCATTTGTTGTTTATTTACTTCAATCCGTAAAAAATAGTTTAGTTCACCCAAATCTTTCAATGCAAAAGTATGTTGCATGTCTGAAACAACTTACTGAATAAGAGAAGAGTTTGAACCAATGATGATTATGTCATATGCATAAACTAGTACTAAAAGCACATGACCAACTACTCTTTTGAAAAATAAGGAACTATCTGACTTAGAACTCATAAAACCTCACTATTTTATCATTGTTATCTTCAAATGATCAAACCAAGCCCCAAAAGCTTGTTTAAGACCATAAAGTGCCTTTTTGATCTTACATACATATGCTAATCTTATAACAATAATTTTGATGATAACAAAAATTATATGTTATTGATTAAAATGTTGGGGCTATTAAAATGAACTTCTTAAAGTCATACATTTGTTTAAAGAAACAAAACATTTTTCAAAATGATGAAACTGAGAATTAACGGTGAACCATTTATGGAAAACGGCTAACCGATAATTTACAGTGATGAGAAATTTTTTAGCCTTGAACTGTTTAGCACAAACGGAAAGCTAAGTTTGTGTCACAAGTTCTGGAAATTAACATTGAACCATTAATTTATAACGGCTAACCGATAAAATCCAGTAAATCGAAACTTTTCTACTTTTGAACCGTTTAGCAAAAACGGAAAGCTGAGTCTATTTCATAGGTTCTGAAAATTAACGGTGAACCGTTTATTTAAAACAGCTAACCGATAAATTCTAGTAAAGAGATGGTTTTTCTACTCTAGAGCCATTTAGCAAAAACGGAGACCTAAGTTTGTTTTGCAAGTTTCTGGAAATAAACGGCGATCCGATAACGAAAAATGGTAAATCGTTTATTTAAAATCAAAAAACAACGGCTAGTTGAAAAGTGAAAATGGCTAACCGATAGCGACAACCGGCGAACCGATTATTCTCAGAAAGTCAATAACGGCTAGTTTTCAGCTCCAACTATAAAATGGCTCAATCAAATTCAAACAAAGGAGATCCAACATTTGATATTTGAGCTTCCTACTGAGAAATAATCTTTTTTTAGCTTCAATCTTGTTTCATTTCATTTCCTTACACATTAAGATTTCAATTGTAATCATCTAGATTGTGTGAGAAATTGTTTGTTTATAAATCTCTATTATTGAGTGATTGAAAGTGTTGGAAAACACTTGGGTTAAGAGATTGGGGTTAATCTCTTATTGTAAAGGTTCATTGACACCTTGAAAGTCAATTGTAAGTGTTTTGAAGCCTTGGAGGCTTGCATAGTAGAATCCTCAAGCCCGGTGAGCTTGGAGGCGTGGATGTAGGCACGGTTGGCCGAACTATGTAAAAATCAAGTGTTTGATTTCTCTTCCCTTATCCTTTTTAATTTTGAGCATTGTTGAATTTATTATTTTTAATTTTGATTAAGACATTAGTTTTAATATTGTGCAATTTTATTAACTTAGTTTTTAAATACCCAATTCACCCCCTCTCTTGGGTAGCCTAGATAGAATTTCAACATAATAAGGTTGGCTAGAATAAAAAAATCCCTCAAGTTGTTCCATGAATACATCTTCAATGAAAATGCCATTAAGAAAGGCATTATTGACATCTACTTGTTTAAGTTGACATTTGTTCATGATAGTTATGCTTAGTATAATTCTGATAGTGGAGGCCTTCACAAGTGGATTAAATGTTTCATTATAGTCCACTCCTTGTGTTTGATGAAGCCCTTTTTATTATTAATGTAGCTTTATAACAAGAAATAAATCCATCTTAATTGTGTTTAATTCGGAAATCTCATTTGTTACTAACTATTTTAACTGGTACAATTGGTAACACCAATTCTTAAGTATTGTTTGCTTGAAGAGCTTGATATTCTGCTTGCATAGCTTCAAACCATTTTGGATCAGCTAAAGCTTAAGTTACTGAGGTAGGTTCAATAAATTTGGCAAGTAAGACAGCAAGGTAGGACTTTGGTTTATAGACTCCAACTTTAAACCTTGTAACTAGGGGTGGTAGCAAAATGTGAAATGGTGAGTGTATGGGTGAAAAGGCAACATGTGTAATATTTTAGTTAATGTCAGTTGGGGATTGATGAGAGACAAGAGAGTTTACCACATTAATAGCAGAAAAAGATAGATTAGGATGGTTATCAACAAGTGTAGTTGCTAAAGGTAGTTGAATCATAGGAGTAAGAAGAACAAGATATAAGAGGGAGCAAAAGCTAAAGCAGGTTTTGAAGTGTTACAAGACTATATAGCGAAGAAAAATTTGAACCAGTATAGGGAAAAGACTTTTCATTGAAAATGACATGATTTGAAATATAGATTTACCAAATAAGTAAAGACAATTATACCTTTTACGGTGAGAGCTATAACCAATAAAAATACACCTGTTCATTCTAAATTCTAGTTTATGCCTATTGTATGATCTAAGATAAGAATAACAAGCACATCTAAAAACTTTTAGAAAAGAATAATCTAGTTATTGCTGAAAAAGTTTTTTATATAAAGAAATGTTTGCCATTGTTGTTGATGGTAATCTGTTAATGAGAAAAACAACAGTCTGAAAGGCATTCCACCAAAACTTCAAAGCCAATTTAGCTTGTGCCAATAGTGCAAGACCAATATCTATAAAATGTCTATGTTTTTTTTTTCTATTCTACCATTGTAATGGTCTAAATGAGGACAAGGGTGCCTAAACAGCATCCCAAAATAAGCAAGAAAGAATGAAAAAAATTTTCATTCTCATCTCAATCTATTTGTATGTTTTTTATGTGTTTATGTAAATGTTTTTCAATGAATAGTTTGAATTCTATAAAAACTTGCAATGCATAAAACTCAGATGTTAAAGGAAATATCCAGGTGAATCTGTTGTAAGCATCTAAAATGGAAAGATAATAAGAATAGCCTTGTGTAGAAGAAATATGAGAAGGATCCTAAAAATCACTATACATTCATTAAAGAGGTTCTGTAGTTTTTGTTATAACAGAGTTAAAATGTAACATATGGTTTTTGCAAATGTAACATATAGTTTTTGCCAAACTGACAAGCATTGCAAAAATCTAAATTCTGACTTCTATTTAAATTAATAAAGTCATTATAACTCCTTAGTATAGTTTTCAGAGTATGAATTACTGGGTGACCTAACCTTTTATAAAGAAGGTTTACATTAGTTGTTCTAACAGTAACAGACAATACAGAGGGTTCATATGACAATTTATTAGACTAAGATGGATGACTTAGAATGCTTGAAAGAACAGCAAAAGAAACAGGACAATAAGCAAACAAAGATTCAAGTTTATTTGTAGAGAATTGGCTGAGTAAAGTTGAATGATCCTATGACACATGAAAAAGAGTTTGAACTTGATACAAGACCTTTTTTAGTAACTCTCTGGAGTAAGATGACCCCTATGTTCTTAGGCTTTATATAACAAGAGTTTTCAAAGAATTCAACATTTCCATTGTTGTCAGATAGTAACTTTGATATTTTTTTATTTATTTTTATTTTTAGATAGTAACTTTGATATACTAAGTAAGTTTTTGGTAATATAAGGAACATGCAACACATGATTTAAAAGTAAGGGTTCATGTGTTGTGATTACAAGCAAAGCCGATCTAATGTGTTTGATATGCTGTGAATTACCATTACCAACCAATAGTTTTTCAACACCAGTATAGAGTTTAGGTTCAAGTAATTTACGTGCAACATTTGTAATGTGATTGATAGCTCCACTACTAAAGTAATATGAAGGATCTTCAAGTGCCTCAAGTGTTGGAACGATAAATGATGGTGCTGCTAAAGAAAATGCTCCAAAAGATTTATTAGTTAAGTCATTATAGCCATTAAGTCATTAGTTAAGTCAAAATGCTAAAGAAAATGCTCCAAAAGCCAATGTACTCATTAGCTTGACTAGTTGGACTAGAAGCATAAATGGCTATAGAATCTCTAAGTAAGTTGTGTTTCCCTGAAAAGTTGATCCTCTTGGCATATAGGACCACCACCTGTTTCAGAGTGAAAAAATGGCCTTTTTCCACCATTATTTGCATGAAAACCAAATTTTCCTCTACCAAATTGTACTGGATTTGGCTTAAAACCTCCATGAAAACTACCTCTATCATAATTCCTTTAAGGTGCAAAGTTTGAGTTAAACCTGTTCTTACATTTATTAGTTGCATGCCTTGCCATAAAATAGATTTGATAAATGACATCTAAAGTATTAACGACACTAGATGACCCTTGACCACCATTATTAAAAACTCCAAAGTCTCCAAAATTGTTTTCAATTCCAAAGAATCCATCATTGTTTTTCTGATAACCACTTGAGTTCTTGCCACAATTCTGATTCTTTTGAGCAATATTTGAAGAAAAATTACGAAGAATAGAACTATTTGCTTTTCCTTTCTTTCGCTCAATCCTGTTTTTATGACTCAATAACAAAAAATAGAACTCATCCAAGTTGATGTTTTTCCCTCTAGCTAGGACATTGGTAACTGAAGACTCATAGTCAGAAAAATCAAGTCTTGTCAATATATGCATAATAAAGTTATTCAATTCAACAAGTTTTCCAACAAATGACAAATTACCAACTGTACGCTTCATCTTAGCAAAATATTCAACCATGTTCATTGATCCTTTCTTTAGAGTTTGGATTTGCATTTTTAAAAGCATCAACCGAGCCTAAGTTTGAGAAATGAACATACTTGTGAGTGACTCCCAAAGTTCCTTTGCTGTAGTACAATGATTTATAGCAAAAAGTTAATTTTGCTCAATTGAGGACATAAGCAAGCTCCATAATTGCTAATCTGTTTTTATCCAAGCATCATATTCAAGATTAACCTCTTTAGAACTTGATCCATTTGAGGCACTAGCTTCAGTACAATTAGAAAGAAGAAATTGTTCTAGACATGCTCAATCTCCATTAATGAACACTTCTGAGCCATTTCTTTTAATAGAAGTTAGCACTTGAGCTCGCTAGACGATGAAATTGTTCTGATCAAGCCTTACAGGAGTGATGAAGTTTTAGGAGTTTGAATTTTGAGTCACTTGAGTCGAGCTAGCCATAATTGGCTCTAATACCGAGAAAGAAATAGTAATAAAGGATGTTTGGCTAGAGAGAAAATGAAGGAAAAGAGAATTAAGAAGAGAAAGCTCTGGAAGTTTCTTATTATAATTCGTTAACTGACTGAAAGATTACATGAAGAGTATGTATACAAAATGCTTTCAACCAAAGCTAATTCTATTACATGCCTAATGAATGCTTAACTTAATAATATGCTGAGCTAGCTTAACTAGTTGTGCTCAGTCATTAGTAGAGAATCAATCTTATGTGAGCTAGTTTACAAAGCTTATCATGTTTCAATACAATCACTAACTAACTAGTATCCAATAATTATATCCAACAAAAGTAATATAAAGTTCACATGACAAATTCCAACAACCAAGAGTAAATATTTCATAGTTTACAAGCTAAAAAGCCATCAAATCTTTAGAGTGGCAGAATCTCTCCCATATTCTCAGTAAAACTCCGTTATATAAACTTCCATTCTCAGTAAATACCCAAAAAAACTCCCAAGTCTAATGGTTTCTTTCAGCCTGCATGTATAAAACCAACTGATTATACGCAACACCATGACAATGTCTCACAAGATTCATTTTTTCATTTATCCAACCATTTAATTACCATTCACAAACTCCGAATGCAAATCTTTCTTCGTTATTGTTAAATACAATTGATAATTTGCTCTAAAAAATATAAATGAATTAAAACGGTATGCGAACCTCTATAATTTTTTTTCCCACAATCTTCATTACCAATAGCAACATATTTCAAGTCAAAAAGATCAAGATGCCCCATTGCAGCTCGTACAAAACCCATGTAGAGTTTGGATCATGTCTTGCAAACTCAATACAATCAAGAACTTCCAATAACAAAAATAAATTTATTTTGGAAAAAAGCCCTGCTATGAATATGTACCTCTAACCTAAGAATAAGTACCACCTTTAACGACAAGATATAAAGCTAGGTTTTTTCTCGACAAGAATGAAATAATTCTACCCCATGAATAAAGGGCTTTTAGAATCGAGTTCATATATTTCATTAAAATTCAGAATTGATTTGTAAAATGCTCTAGTGTATAAGGGGACAAAAAGGACTAATAATATCTCAAGACATTTTTTTTCTTGGAAATTAGCTTAAAGGAAATAGTTTTTCTTGTTTTATTGTTTTCTTGTTTCCAAATTAGAAGATGGTTTTTTGACCAATGGTCATGCAAATATAGCCTACAAACTTCCACATAGGCCAAGCAGGAAAAAGTAAAGGCAGCCCTAAAATAAAATAGATGCCTAGTAGCATTGTCAAATACCCATATGGGCAACGCACCAATGTCTTTCACTAATTTCCTTGAGTTTTCGTTTTATTATAGGAATATGCCATACTAATCAAGTTTATTTCAAAAATCATTTCTTGCTAGGTTTTGGATTTTTTAACAATAAAATATTATTTTTAAATTTGGTCAATTGATAAAAAAATATTCTATCACGTGTGCATTATTAATCATTTGATAGATCAAAATTCTATCATGACTTCATCATACTTACATGATAAAATAATTTTTTACATAAGATCACTATTATTTATTGTCAATTTTCTCATCGCGCAATAATTATCTGTTAAAAAGAGTGTGGAGCATGTTCTTAGAAGTGGGGCTCGTGCCCCTACTTACATGCACTCAATTATTTTCTTGTCAACTTCTTTAACTATCTGGATTGTATTTCAATAGTTCTTTGTACTGCTAAACTTTATCACTATACCAACTTAGTCGTTTTAACTAATTCGTAGCCTCAATTTACGATTCCTCATTTGTTCTCACGAGGGATCTTTAATGCCGATCTAGTGATCCTTACTTTTCATCTCGTTGTGCTCACCCCTCGAGATAGTGTGTTGACAACTTTTCCTATCAACATTCAATACATTATTATTCCAATGCAAATTGGAGCCAAAAGCCTATTTTTCCAGTACCCAAAAAAAAAAAAAAAAGCACTAAGTTGAATTAAATTTCCATGGATATGACTAATTCCAAAAGTTATTTCTATCGTACTGTCGAATGACCGAGAAATCAATTAAAACCACAAAATATGGATAGGCATGGCTTCTTCATTAGGTAAAAAATTCTAACCACTAATTTAATTTACTAAAATTAAAATTCCTGTGCTATTTATACCCCACGTTTCCAATAGCAAAAAAATCAGAACCAAAAAAATTAGTCAAGGAGGTCGAAATTAGGGGAAAATGTGGAGCATACGAAGCAGCGACCTCGTGGTCCTCCAAGTCAGCCTTTTTATCCTACGGTTTGCGGCCACAACATCAGCCATTGGCATTAACTATGGCACAATTGCTAATAATCTTCCGAAACCAGCTGAGGTGGCCAACTTTCTGAAGACAAAAACGACAATTGATGCAATTAAACTCTTTGACGCCAACCCTGAGATTCTTCGTGCCTTTGCTAACACAAACATTTCTGTGACTATTAGCGTTGGCAACGGTGACATTCCTGCTCTTGTTCAGCTCCCGGCCGCTAAAAACTGGGTAGCTGCTAACATTGTTCCATTTTACCCAAGTACCAAGATTATTCGTGTTGTTGTTGGCAATGAAATCATGCAAAGCGCTAACAAGGACTGGATTTATAATCTTGTACCTGCCATGAAGTCAATCAACAAGGCTTTGATAGAAGCTGGTATTAAAGATATTAAGGTACGTAACTAAATAATTATTAAGGGTGTATTTAGAATTAAAATTTTGTATCTTTTAAGATAATAAAAATTAGTAATATATGACAAATATAAGTTTTAAATAAAAATTTTGACAAAATTATTAAAAATATAATAAAATTTTCTTCATAGAAATGAAAAATCATATCAAATTCAAAATTATAGTAGTTAGTATTTATCAAATATTTTATTGTTATAACTTTTAAGTTATAACTACTCAACTTCAAATCTAAACACATGTATGCATAAACTTATATATATGCTTACGTAATGCATGCAGATCTCAACCCCGAATACCCTAGGGTTCCTAGGTGTGTCGGAGCCACCAAGTGCAGGCAAGTTCAGGGAAGGGTACGACAAGGACATAATTGCACCCATGCTTGAATTCTTACGTGAAACCAAGTCAGCATTCCTGATCAACCCATACCCTTACTTCAACTACGCCGATTCAATCTCAGACTACATTCTCTTCAAACCCAACAAGGGAGTCTATGATCCAAACACAAGGATTACATACTCCAACATGTTTGATGCCCAAATGGACGCTGTATATTCAGCCATGAGAGCTCTCGGTTACTCTGATGTGCCCATTGTGGTGGCTGAGACAGGTTGGCCCTCCGCCGGTGACCCATGGGAGCCCTCTGCGACTGTGGACAATGCCGCTTCCTTCAATTGGAACTTAATTCAGAAGGTTAACTCTGGAAAAGGAACACCTTTGATGCCAAACAAGCAATTTGAGACTTACATTTTCGCATTGTTCAATGAGAATCAAAAACCGGGGGCGACCTCTGAGAGGAATTTTGGGTTGTTCAAACCAGACTTTACCCCGACTTATGATGCTGGAGTTATGCTCAATGGGGCAGGGTCCAAGACGCAGCCACAACCACGGCCAACAGACAAGAAATTCTGTGTGCCAAGACCCAACACAAACGCTCAGTCTCTGCAAGGAAACTTAGACTGGGTATGCAGCCAAGGTATTGACTGTGCCCCTATTCAACCCGGAGGTTCTTGCTTTGAACCCAACACTCTCTGGTCTCATGCACAATACGCCATGAATGCTTACTATGCTCTCAAGGGCCGCCATGACGATAGCTGCGATTTCAAGCAAACTGCTTTGCTCATCACCAACAATCCAAGTAAGTTAATTTCAAAATATTTTTCATTATTTTTTCATTTGACAGGGGATAGTGAAAGGAAATATAAATTATGTTGTCTGACACGTGGGAAATGGAGTCCAATAGTTCTTGATATGGTGAATGAGACAGATCACTTTATCGAGCCTGAAGAAAGAGTAATCGAGTTGTTCTAATGCAATCTATCAACACCATATCCCATTGGGAAAAACTTTAATAATTTACCAATTGATTAAAATAATAATCCACTTCCCTAAAAAAATTGACTAAATTTCTAAAATTGGTCTAAATTATCAGCTTTCTTCTTTTTTATTTCCAAACGCATACATGATCATTCTTAATTTATATGTATTGTACGTTTAATGTTACTGCTATAATTATTTGTTATACTATTTATTTAAATTCTTCCTAATTTGCTTTGCTTATATTCTTTTTTTTTTTCAGGCTATGGCAGCTGTGTTTACGCCTAAGGTGATCAGCTTACATATGGAACAAACGGCTTAATACATTCCCCACTTCTGTAATAATACAAAGTGTACCCGTTGATTATTTTTAAATGCAAGATAAGTGTTGCTGTGGCCGCGGGATCGACAATGTTTATGTTCACTCTTTTACTTCTTCATTTATATTCTCGTCTACTAAATTAAACTCTCAGTTTTTGAATTGATGTTTACAAAAACCAAAAAAAAAAAAAAGTTATTTATGTTTTTTTACGCTCGTATATCATTATAACAAAATCGATTTAGAAATTTGGATATTAGTACGGATTGATTTAAATGTTACATTTTTAAGGAAATCCATTCAAAGGGTTACTTACAATAAGAGAAAATGACCAAAATTCCCTCATTGTTTGTCGATATTTACATATAAATTAACATGAATAAAGTGCTTCTATGTTTTGTGCTTAATCTCAGAGCGCTGCTGCTATTTATACACAGTAAAGCCCAAACTTTGCACATGACACTCAAATGGCACCGTCTAATTTAATGGAAAAAGACCCTTCGATTGCCAAATAACACAAAAGTTCGAACTGTCCGCTTTTCTATTTTCTTATGTTTCAAAATTTATCAAAAGTTACCTTGTTGTCAAACAAATAATTTACTTTTACTAGTTTTATCCTTCAATATAATTTTTTATAAGTAGCTTACGGTTTTCAAAATTTGATTTTTAGAAACAACATTATCCTTAAATTATAATTTAAAAAATCCAACATATATAAGTTACACAAACCCACAGTCACCCTTGTACAAATTATTCAATAAAAAAAATAGGAAATTTTAACCTAAATTAGAAGATTTAAAAAAACAATGATGAAAACAATAGCTAATTTTATTCTAAAAGTGAGTTTTGGACCAAGGTTGTGCTAAATATGCCAAAATTTTATTTAAAAATTTCATCTCAAATGATATGGCATCATTTATTGGTTGGTGATATAACAATGTAATCAATCCACTTAGAATTTATGAAAAATCATCAACCATTCATGAATAACACATCACAAGCCACCTAATTTGGGATAAAATTGTGGGATTTCTATCATTGCTTTTAAGGATATCTATCATCGCGAACAACCTCTTTTAAGGTGATTGATTTTTTATTAAGTCAGGTCACAAGGCATTCCCTTATGAGATAGGATTGCCCAAGTAGGCTTAACTAAGGATTCAATGCAAATTAGATCTTATGTAGGTGGCCCCTAAGGGCGTAACCGAGTTGGTTGGTAGTGCAATCTGTCGTCTCTTACTTGTGTGGACTCGGATTCGAGCCTTGAGGGTAGAAAGGAGGGTAAAAATTGATTTGGGCTTGTCCATCCCATTTTTCTTTTTTTTTTTAAAAAAAAAAAAGATCTTATGTAGGTGCATTTATGTCTATTGAACCATGTCTCACAATGCTCATTGATCGGATGTTATGCCTTAGGTTCACTAAGAAAAGTGTGATTATAGAATAGGTCAGGCATTTCGGCGTAGTGTCATTTCTTGGATCGCAACAATGTTGCACTGATACTATCACTTCAATGAATATATATGCAATTAATTTATTTATTTTCAATCCAAAAATTTTTTATATTTGAAAAAGTAATTAATCAAGCTCACTTGTCAACACTTAGCTTATGTTTGGTTGGAAAAAATGGTAGAAGAGGAAAGGACTGGAAAGAAAAGAAGGAGAGATAAAATAAGTGAAGAAAATAGTTAATTTCATTTTCATTGTTTAGTTGGACATAAAATTTATCTTTCTCACCTTACTTCTTTCCCCTCTCCTCCTTTCCTCTCCTTATATTTCTTCAAACCAAATATGCCATTGGTAATGGCTGTAAAATACAATTGATTTTATAATAAAACATATTTTTATTTTTTATTTTTATTTTAAATTGTATACAACAAAGTTTCCAAAAGCATGTGATCAAGGAATTTAATTTTTAAATTTGTCAATAACGTGCTTTGAATAGGGCTGGCAAAAAAACTGAATCGCCCCGCATGCACAAAGATCAAAAATATCAAAACACCAAAAATCAGTATCTGCTTAGTAAAAAAGAAGGATTCAAATGCTAAAAATGAAGATCCATGCGGTTTCAAATCTGAATGTAGATAGAAGTGCATCTGAAAAGCTTAATATTTGCATCATTTTCTAGAATTAAAATTTTAAAAATCAGAAAATATATAACTTAAATTATAAATCTAAAATTCTAACATCGAAAGATTCCAATTAAACCTTAAAAAAGTAAATCCCGCCACTCCAAATCCAATGCCCTAATCCCTAAAACTGTATCTCCTCCCCCACCAGCCTTCGTTTGGTGCTATTGCCAAGCAGCAGCCTGTCGTCCTTCTTTTTCTTCTTCCTTTTGTAGCTATTTCTCACCCATCTTATTCCCCACGCCATTGCTCCTCCTGAGTCATGTCACCCCATTTCTTACTAATCATGGATTAATATCTCAACAATTTTTAATATAAGTAAAATTTATTTATATGGATTTATTTATGCCTATTTAGTAATAATTGAAACATATTTAAACTTTGCATCAACCATTATATGCAGTGGCGGACGCAGACAATTAAGTTTTTCGTGTAATGATAATAATAAATTATTTATCTTTCATGTAATGATAGACATTTAAATTTTTTTATCCCAAATGATATGTCATTCATTGAATAGTTGATAATTCTTTACAATATCTATGTAAATTACTTATATTATCTTATCAATCAATTGATAAATGCCACATTATTTAGAATAATCTTTTGGGATCCACATTTGTGAAAGTATTATTTTTCTAAGTAATTTAATTACGTGGTTATTGGAATTTGAACCAAGTCTCCAAAACTACAAAACAAAAACAACACTCTTACCACTAAATTACAAATATTTTGTTATACAAAAAGCATGTCAAAGCTTTTTTATTAACCGCTTTTAGAATGGACTTAGCGTACATTTAGAAAGGGAAAAAAAATATTACCTAGAAAAAGTCTATGATCATTTGTAATTCTTTCTAGTGAAGCCTCAAATATATTTGGTAGTTTTTGAAAACAATCATTTTAAAAATGTCAAATATTCTATTTTTTGTTGTAGTGTCACCATTTTTTGTAGCATATCTATCTTTATATAACTCTAGATTACTATTTTTTTTATCTATCTTTATATAACTCTGGATTACTATTTTTTTTTTATCTATCTTTATATAAATTAGGATTACAATTTTTTTTTTTGTTTGCTTGTCACTGCTTTGAATGAAACCCCATTTTCTCAAAGCCTAAACTTGGCCAAATGACCCTCTAGGTCTCTGTACTAGAAAAAAAGGGGTAAGATTACCTATTTACTATTTTTTAAACAAAATAAACACTCTTATATTACACTCTAATTAATCTACTACTCTCTAATAAACCATCATCGACCTGATGGATATTACAAAAACTATTAGACATTTGTTATATCTCATTATATAGTAGTTATCCATATTGTTCACATATATTTACTAATTAGATGTGAAAATTCATGAGCACCTAAATGTTTTGGATATCCAAAAATGAGGGATGAAAAAATTTAGATCCGAATATAAGTGCATCTACTTCTGAATTTGCATGCAAAAAATATACAAATTCAAATGTAGTTTATATCCATGAGGATGTTCCGGAAATCTAGATTTACATGTTGTTAAATAAATTAAAAAATAATAAATTAATCATCTATAAAAAAATTTATTTAATTTTTTGTTTAAAATTTTCCATTTTTAAATTACACTTTGATGATCTTCATCTTCTTCTATGAACAACAGCAGCAATAGTTTAATTACTACTACTACTTTGATTCTTTTAACCCTAATTTCATTTCATCATCATCATGCATTTTCAAGAGAAAATCTATCTTTCCTGTTTCCTCCATTTCTTCCCAAACCCAATATAATTTCATTTCCTCCTAAACCTTATTAATGGAAGCCTAAGTTCGGCCCGTCCAAGTTTAGATAGAGTTTCAAAAGGCTTAAGCCTATTACTAATGACATGGGCTTGAACTCGGGCTTAGGCTTGAAAATGCTTGGCCTAAGCCCGTGTAATTTTCCATCCCTACTTTTGCGTTTCTCTATGGTCAGTTCCTTATTCTTAATAAAACAATCTCATTGTTAAGATGTTGTTAAAGAGTCACACTGCAAAGGAGGCCAATTGGGAGGTTGAGGATCAGATGTGATCTTAGTCTTTGTATTTATTTTGCCAAATATATAAATTTTGAGAACTAATTTTTTATTAGTTGGAAGGAATTATAACACCTGTGCTTAGCTTTAGCTAAATAAATAGCCACAAATGGTTTATTAATTTTGAGCCACCAAGCTACATGCTTCATCAATATCAACTATGTGCTTCATTAATATCAACTAGTTACTTCACTTAAACTTTCACATGCCTGCTTCATTATTTTAGCCATCAACTTGCTTAAATTCGATGAGCATTTAATATGAAAAATTGAAAGCAACTATCATTTGCATCATTTTAGGAAAAGAGACAGAGCAAAGAAAAGAGAAAAAGAAAAAAGAAAAAAGAAAAAAGAAAAGAAATAAAAGAGAAAGAAAGAAGAAAAGATAAGAGAAATAGAAAAGTAAAAGAGTAAGCCAAGAGAAAAAATTAAAAAAAGAAAAAAGAAAAATGAGACGCCAAAGTGGAAAAGTTACAGGAAATGAAATTGGATAGTTATATTCATATTTGGTGAATCAATAAGTAATAAATTTATGAAAATTTGAGCAACTATGATTTAGTTTATGTTATACATATCATTTTTTTATATCAGTTCTAATAGTTAATTAAACCCTGTGTTTAAGAGAAATCCATATTTTTAGGAATCAACAATAGCCTTGTGTAAATTTTATTGAACTCGTAAGCGCATGAATCTATTGTAAAATAGATTTTGTGGTGATAAGTATCGATCCCACAAAGAGGTAGATTTAATTATGGGTATAGTTAATTTTTTAAGTGTATATGCGAGTTGGTTGGAAGTGAATTTTTTTTATCTTAAAATTTAAAATAAAATAGCAAGAATAGATTAAAAATGAAATCAATGCAAATGAAACGTTTGAGTCTCCGGATTCACACTCAACATTTACAGTGGGCTTAATATTTCCTTTTGAATTTCAATTAATTCATGAAGGGGTATTTCTATTGCTCATGATCCTCACTCTAATAAATATGGTATCAAGCGCTTAGTGTGTCAGAGGGAAACGATCTTTCACTAAGTGTGGTGCAAAAACATGCAGTACTAGACGATAATAATCCTTCTATCGACAACGTGGTAAGACTATCTACTAAATATTTTAGAAATAATCGTTTTCGACACTGAGTCAAAACGACCTACAAAATATTAGAAGGGAATGTTTTCTTGAATGAATTTGGTGTTAAGTGCTCATTGTGCCAGATAGTAATAATCCTCTACTAAAGAGCCAGTATACCATACAAAATCTAGATGGGATATACTGTCTGTCGACAATGAGTCAAAACAGCCACATAAATAAAAAAGAAGAAGAAAATAAACTTACCTAATTAAGCCCATGGATCATGTTGAGGCTTCATCTTCAACCCAAGTTTTAAATTAAACCAACCACTCATAATTGAACTAGGAGTAAATTGGAATTTTTTTTAAAATACATAGAAAATATAAGATAGATGGAGAATTATAGAAAATGGAGCTCAAAAATGGATTTAGGGCTGTCAAATTAGGTGGGAGAGCCCTCTATTTATAGATACAAAAGGTAAATCATAGCCATTGGATGAAAAATAATTTGGACGCTCAAGATTGCGCCGCGTGGCAAGTTTTAATTGGTTGAAACACCTCATCAATCCATACTACATAAGCATTTTGGTCCAACAAGATGTTGCCATGTCATCGGTCAACGCCTCATTAGTATTTCAAACCAATAGCATCTTACCTCATTATCAATCAATGCTACATCATTAGCTAACGCCACATAATCAATTAATGCCACCTCATTGGCCCAATAAGATGCTGCCACATCATCGGTCAATGCCACATCATTGCATCATATAAGTGAACAGTGCCGTATATGTGAACAGTGTTGAATACCCTTTTATGCTCTTCTTAAAGTTTTCAACCATTCTAAGTTCAAAAATACCATATGTTTTACTGTCTGACTTCTCCTTTATTGCGAAATGGCCAAAATATCTCTGAAATATATAAAATACTTAAATTGTAATAAAACACACAAAATAAAAGCTTTGAAGATTTAAACATATAAATGTAGAAATGTTCGTGAGACTTGGAGCTTGGAATGATAATTTTATCTTTTATAAATATGCATTCTCTAATACTCAACAAGCCCCAACAAAACAGTAACTAAGCCATAATTTGTAATTAAATTTCAATTATAACTTTTATGTATTCTGTGAAGCATTTTTGTTTGATGGTATGATTTAGCATCATGTTATAACTATATGTATGCACACTATATTATTAATTGAGTCATGAGATATGATTGCCAGTCATCATATATGTACCCTTCCTATTAGGTAGTCTGTGCATGCTTATTGAGAACTAGATTGCTCAACCAGCGCAATGATGTTTCTTTCGCCAAGTATAAGAGGTTTTTCCCACATTTTGCTCATGCGATGATGATCCTAGCAAGTATAATAGTTATTTTTCCTTAATATTATTTCTTATAGTTTTCATGTGCCTGTATATATAATTTCATCTTTAATTATGTATTATATTCAGTGCAAAGTTATGTCACTGTTTTCCTAGACTTATGACAAATCTAAAGAAAACTGATACTTAATTAAAAAATTGTAGATCTACATTACAATATTATTTAAACCGAGAAGGTCGTTTGTATTGCAACCAACATGAGGTTCTACATGCATGGGAGCAGTCCGACATAGTTGTTATTGATAAGTAATCATAAGGCAACTAGGTAAGAGTATTTCTCCACTATAGACATCCATCCCAAAAAAAAAGGTGTGCGTATTTGAAATGGGCCTACAAACATTCAATATTGTGTTTTACAACACTATATATTGGTCCTTTCAAGTCCGTATTTTACATGCACGTTTGTACTTGTAAAAATTCACTTTTATATGCATTTTATGATGTAGTAAGCAATAAATTTATTTTTTTAAATTAATTTACTGTCAAAATATTTTAACTAGAATTTTTTCCCCGATACTTTTGTACCTTTAAAGGCCATATTGTAACTTTTAAAATAATTATTGTTAGCTTACTATAAAAATAATCGGTTATGAAAATAATTAATTAAATGTTTGGTAAAATTTATTTTTAAAAGTACTATAAGTTTTAAAAGCAATCATATGTGTTTAGTAAATTTTACTATTGAGCTACTATAAGAATACTAACTTTATGAAATGAAAGTTATTATAGCACTTTTAGAGTCAAACTCATGTTACTTAGAGAGTAAATGATATGGTTTCATTGCATTATTAATTTATTTTAAATGAGCATATAGTTAAATTTAATTTTTAATAAATTGATTGAGTTTATGTTACTTGGTGCTCTGATATTTGTGACTGCAGGTAACCAAAAAAGCCTAAATTTTATGGATGGAATGCTATTATAGCAGACTCACAGAGATGACAAAGGAACTTGGCTACAGAGGATTTAAAACAAGTATGAAATGGTAAAAATGATGTAGACGATGCTGCAGCAACCCTGCAGCAACCGCAAAAGAGATTTCGCACTTGTTAACTAAAAGATTACGATCCAAGGTTTCCAAAAATATAAGACATGCTGCCATATACTTCTGGTTACCCTAATTCTAAATTATAAAAAGAGCGTGTATGAAAAGCAAAAGAGAGAGAGCCGTCATTAAAGGAAAATAACAGAGAAAGACAAAAAGAAAATAGAGAATAAGAGAGATTTAAGGGGTTACAATAGAGGATTCAAAGAAAAAAAGAATGAGAGACTGCAAGATCAATCAGAACTCAATTCCTTATCTTATTTTCTTGTTTTTATTTCTTTATGAGAATGTATTTGATGGCTAAAATGATTTTTGTTACTGTTTTATTGGAAATCATGAACTAAACTTTATTGTAGCTGAGTGATAAACAAACTTAATAGTTATTTAACTAATAAATTTGAATTGCTTTGAATTTGCTGCGGCATTTTGTCTTGATTTTATTTATTGCAACTTCCTACTTCAGCTTACCATCCATTCACTGGATATTAGCTAAGAATGTGCCTTAAAAAGGACTCACTTAGTGGAACAAATTAAGACAATATATGGTTTTAGATTGAGTTTCCCAAGTTGAGTCAATCTTGATTTGTATAGGGTCATGCTCAATCTAAAATTAGTGAAGAACTAGACATAGGGATTCACCCTGTAGAACAATAAGAATTTAGAGCATATAATGTTATAAAACAACTGATTATTATTAGGTTGCATATAGATATAAGATATCCAACAGGCGACAACTGAAGATGCATGAGAGATTCTACCTAATGCTATAGTGGATGCTGTAGCAATAGAATCTTAATTGAAAAAATAGTCAATACCATTAAGGGAATTTAATCACTCAACTACTCTTCTCCCATTGAGTTTGTCATTGTGTTTGACTTAAGATTTTTCTTAGTGCATTTTTATTTCTTGCATTTTTAATTTGGAAGTCCATTAATTTCATTAATTATTTTAAGTTAATTTAGATTGAAATTGCACTACTAGAATTGCTACAACAAACCAGATAATATCAATCCCTGTAGACAATCTGAATACTCATCATTATATTACTTATTATGCACACTTGTACATTGACACATATAGCAATCAGAAGCACACAAATACAAATGATTGAATTAGACATAATGCTAAATAAAACTTATTTGCACAATAAACATGTATATAAAATATTTTTTATTGTGTATATATAATAATTGATAATTAAAATAAATATGTTCTATTATTAGTTTTATTTTATTATCTCAATATAATGAGTAATGATAATAATCTCTTTAAAGTTAATGATTTTATTTCTTAATTAATAAGGAAATTTTAGATTTTTTTAATTATATGATAATATTTATAGAATCATATCAAGTACAAAAGTGATTCTCAAAATCAAAATTTGAAAGATTACTCCTTCTCTTCTTTTCAAAATTTACTGTAAGATAGAGTGATTATATCACAAGTGATTTTTAAAATAATTTCCAAACAAGGCTAGTTTAAGCTTTTAAAAAGCAATCCCAAACTAGTCATAAAGTTAAAACAAATGCCAACAATTGTTTAGTTGGGTTGGTTGGCATTTTCTACCTTTAATTTGAACATGCAGAAAAATCGAATCTCTAGACCTTTAATTTGAACATGCAGATGAATCGAATCTCTCCAGTAGTTGTTGCACTTTAATGATAGAATTAGTTTTATTGTATATAGTAATAAAAAAAATTGAAATAAATATAAGAACTCTTTTTGTAAAGATTGTAAGTTGCTTAAATTATCTGTCTAGAGAAGTCAATGTTGCTGCATGTAGGTGTATGATCTTTTTATGAGTCCAAATGATGCTCATCCCACGTCAAAATATATATGTCATTCGATACATTAATTCATTTGTTATATCATATGTTTTATCTTCACAATTTCTTATTTTGGAATTCATATATTTTTACTTTGGTAATTGCATGAAGGGTATATGGTGCGCTCGAGGGAGCTGCACAAAGAACAAGCCGAGTACGCAATGAGAATAACTATAACTAGTTGTGATTTGGATGTTGTTATTCACAAAGCCCATGCATAAGGAATTCTATCAATATAAGTCAAGATTTGTTCATGACAAGTCTTATTTAAGCACTTGTCTTGATTTTATGCCCTTGAACTTTACCGGGTTAAGCTTGAATTTGGCACTTATATTGGTTTCTCACAAAAAGAATAATTTTGCAATATTTCACCCATTAGCTAATTTTATAAAGCTTTGCCTTTAAACACATTCAAAAACATGTTTATTTAGCCTGAGGCTTATTTTGTTAAATATATATTTGCTCGAAGGTGCACTTTATAAAATGCTTATTTGTCCTTAGGCTAATTTCATAAAATGTGTATTTGCACATAAGCTCATTCTTAAAATTTATATTTACCTATAGGTGCATTCCTTAGAATATATATTTGCCCGTAGGCTCATTCTGTAGAATTTAATTCGCCTATATGCTTATTTTGTAGAATATATATTTACTCATAAGTGCATTTATAGAATATATATTTGTCCATAGGCACATTCCATAAAATGTTTATTTGCCAATAGACTTATTTTGTAGAATGCATGTTTGTTGATAGGCGAATTCTATAGAATACTTGTTGGCCCAACGGCTCTTACTTAGAAATGTCTTCTAAATGTCTAGGCCATTCTTTGTAAAAAATAGACCTAGGTCATTCTTTGAATAATTATATTTTTAGCGCTCTGTGAAGACTCACCCTTTGGGTGTTTTAGTTAAAAATATTCTCTAAGTTTAGGTCATTATTTATAAGAAATAGACCTAGGTCATTCTTTGTAAAGAGAGGATCTATGTTCACTCTTTACAATAAATATACCTATGTCATTCATGGAAGAATTATGCCT
>JASUUG010000751.1:0-56183 GCA_030449905.1 Luvunga scandens | reverse complement strand
AAGATTAACTAAAATAATTTTTCCAAATTCAATAGTAACCCCGTTAAAAATTCCTATCAACATTAGCCAAAAAAAAATAATTGATATTTTTACCCTTTATGCCCACGCCTCTCTCCTCCCAAACCCTTCCAATTCTCCCCCATCAACAACGGTTATCATCGCCGGTGGCTCTCCACCCATCCACTCTTTCTCCTCCTTAATCAATAAATTAAAGGTTAGTTTGAAAACTTAAATTATGTTGTTAGGATTTTTGTGTTGGGTGAGTGAAGTTAAAGAGCGATTTGTG
This sequence comes from Luvunga scandens, assembly GCA_030449905.1. Taxonomy (NCBI): domain Eukaryota; kingdom Viridiplantae; phylum Streptophyta; class Magnoliopsida; order Sapindales; family Rutaceae; genus Luvunga; species Luvunga scandens. The sequence goes on along the minus strand of JASUUG010000751.1, from coordinate 55,897 downwards.
ATACGTGGGTGATGTTGTTTGTGGGCTACGGAGAAGAATGGGCAAAGGGGTGAAATCCGGACTATAATCGAAGAAATTGAATTTAAGAGGAAAATCAAGTGTCGGGAGTGGGTGCGGCCGCACGGATTCGTGCGACGGGCTTGCGCCACGCACTACCCAGTGACAAGGCGCCCACCAAAGTTAGTGCGACAAGGCGCGCTGTCACCTAAATGCAGTGCGGCGGGCGCCTGCGCAAGATCAATGCGACGGGGCGCCTTCCGGGAATGGTTGTTGGTCGACAGGCGCACCCACCGCACAGTTGGTGCGGCGGACTCTGTCATTAAATTCAAACCAAAATGCGGGAAGTTGGTTTTTTTAACTTACAGAATTTTTTTAAATTGTTATAAATTTAATATAATTGTTATAAATATGATAGATACATGGCGGAGTAATAATTGGGTTCGATGAAGTTAGTGTGTCATGCCTATCATTTTCCTGGTCGATATCTAGTATGTGTAAATTAGTGAAAGTAGTAAAAATTCTACATAACAAATTGACAAAACTATAGTTATAATTATTTAAGAATGATATATTTGGGCATTTCTGAGTGCCGAAGCTTTCCATTCGGAGGTAATTTTTGCACAACCTTTGAGGCAAGTGATTGATGAGGAGCGCGAGGAGGAAAATCAATTATGGTTTCAAATAGGTGAACATTTGATACGATTATCGATTGGAAGTGGTGCTTAGTAACCCAAACTTTGCTACGGTCAAGATGTCGCACAAAAAAATTCAAAAGCTGTTCATCGGCTATAATACGTATTTTGACCAGTTGTTTGAAAACTTAATTTGAAGGAATTGACACAAGATTTGAAGAGTTGGACTTGAGGCAATGGGACGATATTGATGCATTAAAGATCGCGCTCTTTTATTTTCTGAGATAGAGTTTTGAATGGCCAAAAAGATCATTGTCAAATTAATTTCTCATGGCTTAAAGAGGTAGATGACCTAGATTACTTCAGAAAGTGTCCCGGGGTCGTTTGTCATGGAAGCGGTATACAATGCGATCTTGATAATGCATTATACGCCAAGGATGATAAATTTACGGATGCACGCAAAAAAATCCAAGCCACAATATTGAAGTATAATATTTGAGAAACTTTATATCCTGGGTTCAAGTGAGTTATCAATTTTATTTTTGTCAATTTTTGTGATTTATTACTTTTGTAATATTGAATATTTAATGATAATCTTTATGAAGTTTCGACTTTTTCGTTGTTGCGGGCTTGGATTTTGAAGGCGATTGGAAGTCCAAGTCATCATGGGTCGTGAAAAAGCGAAAAAAGATTCCTAAAATCTATGCAATGAAACTAATCGCTTCTTACAGAATAAACTTTGGCTGAAGTTTATTCTTTTTTAATGACAATTCTCGTCTTGTAAGTATTATATTTTTGATTGATGTTTATTATGACTTATACTATTATTAAACAAACTTAAAATATCGAAAGCGCCGTTATGGCGGGGAGCGTACAAACCCTTGAAAGGCCGAGAAGAAGGAGAAAGGAAAAAATTATTGGCGGTCGTGCATGATTACGTTAAAGATTCCAAGATGGGTCCGTAATGTGAGTAAGCTATATAGTGCATGAAACAATGATTATTTGTTGGTTTCTTGAACTCGAAAAAAGTTTTCCGCGTATTACTTTTCTCATTTTGGGTTTCTTCACTGGCATCAACTCGCGATGAATGCGGCTGCCCGTTATAAGGCATACAAAGGAGCCTCACACTGCATTTACAAGGATTAACAGCTTGAGCAGCAAAATTTTGAGGATGCGCGCTTGCGATGCATGTGATTATGGAGGCACATGTTGGCGAGCAAGATCGGGATCTTGAGCAAGAACAGTGTGCTTGGCGCGAACAAGGTTCCGATCATGAGCATGGTCCGTTATGAACATGAGGCCGAGTCGAGACAAAGAAGATTCAGAGGTTATCAATCTTTATATTTTCTTCAATATACATGAATATAACGATCTCACGATTACGTATTAATTTGTTTTTCATTATAGTCATGAGATAAAATACAATAATGATTACGTCCAGGCGCCGGATAAGATTGATCGTAACATTTATGAGATAAAATCGGCTTTTGATGAAGGCGGCAAAAACAAGAAGAGTTTAGAGAATCGATGATGAAAAAACACAATGAATTTAGCGATTCGGTGATGCAATTTATCGGCTTGTTTAGTAAACCCCGTTCGATCGTTCTTCTAGTCGACAACTCAGATACGGTTGGCAAATATCTCGATTACTAATATTTTTTTAATATTTTATTTTCATCATTGTTTAATACGTTAATTTCATATTGTTAAATTAATAGGTCCCGAGATGACTATGGTATATCATTGATATTCGCACTAAGAATGTCCTCACATCTGGTTTCGTTGTATAGTGTTTTTGGGGATGCGTCCGCGAGAGAACGTGCAGGCCTTCACAGAGGCACTGAGGCATTAGTAATGCGGACGACCATATAGACATTAAATGCGTTTTCAATAGTCCGTCTTGGATTCCTCGATTACGCGAGCAAAGAATGTCATGCCTACGCCTCCACCAAATAATATGTCATGACATCGACAAAGACCTGACTTTAGTGGAAATTAATCCACTGAAAGTATTGCATTATCCAGGTCTTTTTTATGAGTTCGACCGANGGTTTGCTGGTGAAATTGTACTTGAACGGATCAAAACGCAGTCACATTCCTTCTGTCAAATTCTATTGGGACATGCTTCGCAGGGTGGCTAGGTGATGAGATAATTTCTTTTAGGTTTGTCCCAGTAATGTTGATTTATATAATTAAATTTTTTTTCGCTAATCATTTGAAATGTTCACGTTCTTCCATAGCATATTCATGAGTACCTTCGCTTGATTAGCGAAAAGCAACAGCAGTTTCCAAACGCTTTACCTCAGCGGGTTACGCATACGGACACATATTTCTGGGTAACGTGTTTAAGAAATTTATTATTAAAATTTTATTTATTTTATGCTAATGTATTGAATTGTTTTTAAATTGTTATGTAATCTATGCACTAGGTGTTCCTGAATCAGTTGTGGAACAATGGTTATTGTTCGTTCGATTCCTTAGCATATGACAATAGCTTCAATAACTATATTTATGGGTTGTCAAATCGGCACATCCAATCAAAGCCAAGTTGCGGTTGATATGGTATGACTTTATTTGGGGTTCACTAATATGTATGTTTTTTATGAGCTTGTGCTATCTGAAAACTAGTTTTGATGATATGGTATGACTTTTATATGTAGGTATGCATCCTTTTAAACCTAGGCAATAATCAGGTTCTAGCTCCGGAGTAGACTTTGAACAACAAAAAGTCCGGTTTATGACTCATTCTTTGACATTGCGCGACAATAAAACATACAAGCAGCAATTCAGGCCATTTGAAATCATCTTCCCTCTTTGGCTAGAATGTGTTGGATTCTATAACGCTCGACTGAAAGCCATGGTCCGAGATATGGAAGGTAATAGTTGCTAAGGTAGTGCCACAACAAGATCTGGTAGTGGTGATTGCGGTGTTTTTATTAATATTTATAATGTATTTAATGTTTGGACGTAAATTTGATTTTGATGGTACTCATGGACGCTGATGCTTTAGAAGAAGATTGCGGTGGACATATTTAATGACGATATTTGCTTATAAGCCTTTGTAGGCGTGTTGAATGTTGATGTTTGTACTGCTGATTTTTTAATATTTTTGTTAGTTAAAAATAATTGTATTATATATAAATATCTCACACACAACAAAAGCATAAATAAATCATTGTGGCATGCATATTAAGCTGAAACGCTTTCCTTACAACTAGCTTTCGTGCGATAGGATTTTTATATCGCTTACGATTATGTCCCCATTGCAAACCCGGCCACACGCATCCTCCGATTGACGTCTCACCCACATGGTATTCTTAGCTCTTACGACGTCGGTGGTGGTGCTTGGCGTGGATAAACGCGTTCGCCCAATTTCAATCGAACTTCCCGATCCGCCACATCACTGCCTAGGCTCAACCCGGGTCGCGGCATAAGCCATTACCAACGATTCCTTAGTGTAGAATTCAGAACAAAGGCTTATGTAATCCACTCGGATAGTGGAACACCGATTGCATGAGCACAAACAAGTCGATCAAGTTGGAATACTACGCATGAGCATGTCTTCTTGTCTATGTCAACTAACCCTTCCTTAATACCACCACCTAAGACTTGGAATCGATCTTGAGACCTTTGGGCCGAACTATCATTCTTTCAGCCAAAGTTCTTCTATCGGTGACAATTTCATCTGCCTATAGTTAGACAAGTACTCATTGCTTGACCCGATTTTTCTATCATAAAACCATTGTTGTAGTGTTTTCTAAAGTGGTCGTGAGATGCGTGATCGAAAATTTTAGAAGTAGTTCCCTCATAAAGAATTCACACTCTCTGCAATGTTGGTGGTAAGAATCTTGTATCTCCTACCTTGAACTCGGACATTGCCCAATTACATGTACCAACGTTATTCTCTAAAAGTAATCACCGCACTGAGTGCAATATCCACAAACCATCAAGTTGCTTCTTAAATTTTTCGTGCCCATAGCTTTTGCTGCATTTATGAAGATAGGCTCAAAATCATCCCACACAGCTTTAGACATCCTAAATTTTGACTTCACGTTACCTNTAACATGGTAGAAACAAACTCCATGAGCTGCAGCGCGAAAAACTTTAAAAACAGCTCTCTTTATAGCGGTGCATCGGTCTGAGATAATTACTAAGTCCGTCTATCACCAATCACTCGTGTAACTTCATCATAAACCATTCCCAAGCTTCATTGTTTTCCGAATCCGGACCCCATGGCTAATCGGAAATAATTGATTGTTTTTAAATCCAAACATGTTGCCACAAACATACTTCCCGATATAGCCCCTTCAAATGAGTGCCATCAACAGCAATTACTGGCTTGATAAATTGGTTGAAACCCTTTATGGAAGAGCCAAGGGCTACAAAGTAGTATAAGAAATGACCATGTTCATTTTGTTCAAGGTGGGTAACTATACCCTCATTTGCTTCGGTCAAAACGTGAGAATACTTTGGAAGCAAGCTATAGGATTCTGTAGGATTTCCTCGAACAATTTCAAGCCCAACTTTTCTAGCCCGATATGCTTGTTGGTATGTTAAGTGAACACCGTATTCTGGCTACGCATATATGCTCGATATCATTTGGAGATATATCCTTTTCTCTTGGATATATTTGTTGGCGATAATGTGACCAACAACTCGGCTCCTTACTTGGCGAAGACTATGGACAATACCTCATTATGACATGTGTGTACATTATCGATTCTCCTTACCACCCAAGGAACATTGTGCTTGTTCGAACATCTAGTTGCAAAGACGCCATTTACATGATTCCGAATAACAATGGGCCTCGAACCGTATCGTTGTGGACCGTGCATTTTAAAATCAAACTTGTCCCTTAAGGCAACTTTGTTGTGTTCTACTATTAACTCATTCTTCTCGATGAATAGCTTACCTACACCAATATCATCTAAGTCACAATTGCTAACAAAATTTGGAGCTACCATGTCTGAAGACAAAATTGGAGCAAGACTTGTGAGGGGGTCAATTCTCCTTCTCAAATGAGTCATTTCATTAATAGATGGATTGTCTCTATTGTTGATAGAATATCATAGTCACGCCGTCATCATTATTAATAGGAATATTATAATCACCAAGACCCATGTCATCAACTCGCACTATTGAAATAAGTAGCCCCGTCTTTAGTAGGCGAGTTACGCATACAAATTATCCCCATCTGTGTTCCTAATGTGATTAATAGGATCATAATTGTCGCGGAAATCATTATTGTGAAATGGAGAGTATCGTTGCTTTGACGGCACCGTTAGTGATAACACATCTTGTTCAATATTCGCTAATGTAACACCATTATCATCAATGTTGTCATTATTCTCATTGAGTGAGGAGTAACGTTGTGGCAACGACATCGTACTTGGTAAGACCTCTTCTTTAATATCAGGGACATATATATTTGCTCGGAAGGAAGTTTCAGTTTCGACTGGTGGCTCAAGATCTTCGCTCCAAACTCACGGAGATTTGGTAACAAATATAGGGACGCATCGGTAGTTCGCTACATCAGAGGCCATATGTAACACAACCTTCACCATTTCATCATTACATATATCCATGGGTAGTGAACATGCACGATATATTGTGTTCATTGACTTCAAAGTTGTCTTCATCGTAATACTATATTCACGAAGATTTATCTCCAACACTTTATATACTCTACTCAAAATCGATCAAATGCAGACAATTTTTCCAAACCAAAAACGTTGTATTCTTAGATTAACATACTCCATACTACCATCTCACAAAGTCTCCTACGAACCATCGTAACATAATCAAGAACCATCAATCCATTAACCCCGAAATTATAAAAATAAATTAAATTAAAAACTACTAAATATCGTTATTTTATATAATATTATTATGTGAAATATTATTTTTTAAAATAAAAAAAATTATACTTGGGGCGACAGGTGCATTGGGCGACAGGCGCCTGTCGCTCCAAAATTGGGCGACAGGGCCTATCGCACCAAATTGGTGCGACAAAATTCTCGCAATCGCCGTGACGTAATTTTTTTCTTACCTTTGTGTTTGTTTTGTCATTGCCACCGATCATGCGCACGCAATTTATAAGTAGCCATTTTTTTTTAATTGCCACGCCTTTGCCGATTCGTCATTCCGAGATAATTTTAGTTTATTACGTTTGCTTTGTTTCGAGTTTGAAATTTATCTTAAATAACAAGGATAATTTAAGAAAGTAAAGATGTGATTGACTAGTGTTGATAGGAATTTTTAACAGGGATTACTGTTGAATTTGGAAAAATTATTTTGGTTAATCTTGTAAATTCCCAAATTTTATCTAATTGTAAGTTACATTAAATGAAACCCTAATTTTATGGAGCAACGGAAGACTATACTTGAACATCATTTCATAGACCATAGAAATACAGTATGAACTCCCATTAGGAGCGAAAAACACGAAGTTGAAAGAGAAAAATATTATAGTTCAAACATAGGGAGGAAAAGCACAAGGCTCAGCTGCAAATATAGACCAAGAGTGCTTCAAAAACAAACCAAGAAACTACCAATGCCATTTAGGACAGCACTTCAGCTATTCTGATAACAGGGAGGGGAAAAAATGAGTAGCAGTCACCGCTCATGTGACATCCTCCCCCTTAGACAGCTAATGAGCCAAAAAGAAAAGTGCTTCCCCCATCAATTGTGAAAAGGAAAAGTGTTTTTGCCATCAAAAAGTAAGATAACACACACAAATGACAGCAACAACAATAGGCATCCACACTGCAACCTGTGTTCCTTCTCCCTTTCAGGTAACCCTTTTCACAAAAACTATCTCAGGACACTGAAGAAGCTGAAAAACACAATTGTTCACTGTTGGTTTTGGGGTCTTTTCAGATCCTGGCTGCAGCCTTATCTATTATTCCATTCAAACAAAAGAAACAAAATTAGATTTCAAAATTCATGCATTGGAATAATGAAGATTTAAATAAAACATGCCATCATCTTAAATAAATCACACACAATTTCAAAATTTCTCATTCCATGCAGGGTATTGTCTTGTTGGAAGAAACATCCTAAATTCACTTACATTTTAATTAAGAAAAATTACATTCTGAATATGTCTGTCTATTTTCAAATTTTCGGCCCTGAATTCAGCACAATCCATCAATAATGACACAACCATTAAAGTTTCTAGAGCTGGCTCCTCTAAGTTGTATGGTCACCGTTATTGACATCACCTTGCACAGTCACCGTTATTGACATCACCCCTTGTGCTAAATGTCAATTGCAAGTGTAACAATTGAGTTATTAAAGTACTTTTTTTACTTACTGCGACAAAATTGATGCGTTGGCAACATCAATCCCATATCATCGGTGACCTCAAAGATATTAAGGAGGGCTTCAATCCTTAGGAATAACAAAGTTGAAAAACAATTCCTAACACCACAGGCTGATAGCAAGAAGAAATTAGATTCAACTTGCTTTCTTTTTCTCAAGGAGATCTTGCTCAACATGTAAATCTTCTATCACTACAATATAATTTCTTATATTCTTCTAGAAACAAAAATTAAAGAAGAAAATAGAGTGAGAGACAGAGATAGAGAAAACACTACTAGCTTCAACTTGTTTCTTATTATTGTGACAACTATGAATAGTTTCTGATATTTGAACCCATAGTCTAGATTTCTTAATACATTTATAAGAAAGTGAAAAAGTATTAAAGATAAAAAATCAGTACATCCGTCCATCCACCCCCGTAAAACGTTGGACCAGCCCTGACACTTACCCCAAAAAGTCCTCCCACCAGAGATCAATGAAGAAAAATGAGGAAATGGTGATCTCCTTAGACACTAAGGCCCAAAGCACAGCTAATAGAAAAATTTCTAGTGCTTTTCTGTTTTAATCTTCACATTATACAATATAACATGAAAAATAGTATTTGTGGTTGTGATAATGGTTGTTGTTTTGTTTATTCACATGCTTTGCACATGATGGAGCATAGAGTATAGCAAAGATTAAAAAATATTTTTTTGGGCCTTCACCTACAAGCTTAAACTTTTAGGCTATATTTAAAATTTGGTATACAAGCTTAAACTTTTAGGCTAGATTTAAAATTTGGTATTATTCTTCAATTAGTAATTGAGTGAATGTAAAGATGGGAAATTCATGTCATCACTTGAAAAAAATAAGTCTCCTCAAAGCCGCAAACACAAACCTTCAAAGGAACATTGGACTTTACTTGAATTACTGGGAGTGGGAAATTTAAAACTGGAATTAGTTCCGAGGCCAAATGTTATTTTAATTTAATAATTACTATACAAGGTAAGAGTAATTTAATCATTAGCCTTCTAAGTGAAATACAGGAAGAAAATGTCATTTTAATAGTCAATCTGGCCAAAACACAGTTTTTACAGAACAATGAAGTGGCAGCAGGTATTTTGATGATATATACCCAAACCATTGGGGTACTATTGGAATTTATCCTAGTACATGGTGAAGCGTCAATCTAACTAACACACCCTAGACCTATTTCTTTGGTCTGTATCCTTTCTTTCTCTATCAATCATCAGGAGAATTAGCAAGTCTAGTAGTCTAGTGTTTAATAAAAAAGGCAAGTCTGACCATAACAATTGACAATGATGATACACCACAAGAAAGATCTGTCAGAAAATAATTAAAAACGATATTAGTACAAACCTCATAGCATTCAAGCAAGGACGCAAATAAAGTAGCAATTCCTTGAGTTACATATTTCTGACCAACACAGGCACGACTACCAGAGCCAAAGGGAAGAAATGCTGCATTGTCATTTGGATCATTCAAAACAAACGAGGACTGTCTTGGATCCACATACTCTTCAGCATTCCCTGAAAACAATCATTACTATAAATTGTGATTTAACGTTGCAGGTCTTTAACCTAACATCATAACAATTGAATGATGAGAGTAGTTGAAGGGAAAACCTAGAACATGTCCAGCCTATAGAATGTGATGCAAACTAAATTTACAACAAAAGCTCATGATTACCAAAAAGGCATGTTAATGCGGTGCAAACAATCACTACCATAACAGGAGCATGTTTAAGAAAAGAAATAATGAAGTAGAGTCAGTTAACATAAAGAGAGCAAAACAGAGTATATTTGTAACTAGGAAATTCAAAAAAGATATTGATTGAAACCTGTGGATGATATATTACCTGACTGATCACCTTGCCTTCCCTTCTTTGACAAAAAACGGTAAGGGTTAAATTGACTAGCATCAATTCCCCAGCTACAATTGTCCATCTGTACCAACTGTATAGGAACAACTAGCACTGTTCCAGCAGGTATGGTTACACCATTTTTAAGAGTCAAATCTTGAAGCAAAAAAGGCAAACGAATAATAAACAATCAGTGACTACTCATTTCTAGTAAAAAAAAAAATCCACATTAGCAAGGTAATGAAGACATGCAATATGCTAATATTTTTGAAAGTGGCACAACAAAAGGAAGCAGCTGCAGATGTGTAAATCACCACATACACACCAACACACAGATGTACGAAGGAAAGCGTTGAAGATACATTTCAAAGAATCTTATAGAATGTGAATGTGCAAAGGTTTTGGTACTACCAAGTCTAAAATAATGGTCAGTTTACTGCAACATTGGTGTTGAAAAATAATGCATGTATGTTCTATATTGTATAAGGATGACAATCATTTGAATTCATATGTCTATGATTACAATGGCCCCATGCATTCAGCTTTAGAACATGTGCTTATGGACAAAAGGTGTAGGATTATCTCCAATGATGTCAAACTAAGAATTCACCAAACTAAGAAATGCCCCACCATGTTTCAGAGAACATCTCTGCAGGAAAGGTCCTGCAGGCAGAAGCCGGGCAGATTCATAAATGGTTGCCAATAACAGAAGCATATTATCAACACTTTGTTGATGTTTTCCCCCTGACCCTTTTCGTACAAAACAATCTCTGAGTAAATCTGCAGAAATTCCAATTTTAAAATGTAAATAGAAATAAAGGATCCCTAAATTGCGAAAGTGTCAGTAATAAGGTGGTGAAATCTGATTTGAATCTTATGCATATGACTGACAACATCTAAATCTCAATCGAAACAAAATCATACCCCCATGTAATTTAGTTCAATATATAACAAAAAACCTCTGCGTACATAAGAACTAGCTCTGTACTTATAAAAACTTAAAAGATTTGGTCATTCCTCTTTTCATGTTCTGTGCGCACATATTATGGACTGCATGATCCTTGACGACAATTTATTGCTGGTGCTCCAATCAGGTACGAAATTGAATTTAATATTATAAATAACAATGGAAACATCTAAAATCCCAATAGAATTTCAATCGAGATTTGAGAAGTTTTCATTTCTATTTGTGATATAATGTCAATCGCATAGCCATTACAGCAGCTGCAGTAAAACAATGTTATAATTCACTTATATAATGTCATGCTTCTTTTTATAATTCACTTATATAATGTCATGCTTCTTTTTCCTTTCCATAAGCTTCCAGGCATAACTAAGCATAGCAGGTGCATTATTTACATCATATCTTACTTTTCTTTAATTCAAATTCCTGAACATTTTACGAACTTTGGTCACTCCAGAAGAACAGCTGACCTAATAGAATTGTACAACCCTCACTTCATTATGGGTGATTTATGAAAAACAAAATAGCTATACCGTTGGAGGAAAGAGGGCGGATGTGAACAGGTATGGGATAAAACTTGAATTTTTTGCTTCTGTTTGTGCACTGATGTTTAATGACATTGAAGACATCACTTCTCTTCATCAATCTCAACTGGAAAAGGCCTTGGGTTAATTTGGTTTTATTGGGGCTCCTTTTGTTTTACATTAATCTTGGACTGGTACAATGTCTGGGGTACAGATACCTAAATCTTATATTGTAGAGATAGTATGCAGCTTTTAAAGGGTGTTTCTGCTGCCCTTATGGACCTCTGGGTTCACTTTCTTACCATCCTCCCTCTCATTTAATAAAATTCTCGTGTTTCCTTTCAAATAAACAAACATCATTTACGAACTAAAGTTATGCTCTTAGTAGTTTCAAAGGGTCATGTGAGGAACATATGAACTCTAATCGGTTAATAGCGAAGGACGAAGAGGATTATTGACAACCATCAATTCATTCCTCTCTCCGGGTCCAGAGCATAGCCAGAAATTTTTCTAGGCTGGGCAAAATAATTATCTTTTAATAAATAGGTAACAAAAAGTTTTAAACAAACGATAACGTTACACAAAATTTTACAATAAAAGGAATACATGTATAACTAGGGATAGAAGCTCTATTTTTCAAGAACATCAACAAGTTGAAAATTGATGTTTAGATAATTATGCATAAAAAAAAAAAGTCAAAGTATAAAACAAATCCTAACATCAAATTATACCTGAGAATAAAGATTGAGAGAATTATCTTGAGCCATGACGAAGTCTATTTCTTAAAGCTCAGTAAAGTGCATTCTAAATATCATATAATGTAAACTCAAGGTATCTAAAAGAAGAGATAAAAAAAGAATAAAATGGGAAAGACTCTAAGCAAAGCAAGTAAAAGGGCTTTTTTCACTAGGCTTTTGAGTTTGTAGATAGGCACCAACAAGCAAGCTATGAAGAAAAAGAAAGACGATTCACATGCATAATTACTTGTAACCAGCTTCGTCGCATAGATTGAAGATGCCAATGAGAGGCAAAAGAAAGGAACCATGCAAAAATAAAAATAAAAAAGGAAACTGTACCAAGTTCAGCATTCAAGAAGATAGCACAAACAATAAATACATCATAGCATATTAGAAAGGAAGAATAATGGTCAGAATCAATCTGAAATAGTTGAAGTTTTCAACTTCATTTCTGAGATGACATTAAAGTTTGTTTTCAACTTCATTTCTGAGATGATGTTAAAGTTTAAAACAATACCACATTATAAACTTAAAAAGAAAATTTTAGTGGAAAGAGAAGATGGTTACCTTTTCCTGTATCTCCTGGTGGGTAGCCAGCCTTGCCAGGATATTACCAACCAAACCAGCTGTAGTTAAGTATCCATGAAACATGACACCCATAATATTCCTGCAAGGTTCTTCTCTGGCTTGAAGATAGCCACTGGGCTCTTGCGATACCAGAGCATCAAAACCAGATGGTCCACCTAATGCAGCTTCCATTCTCTTATATGCAGTTTCATTATTGAACTTATGGTCCACACCAGAAATTAACTTGCAGTTTCTCTGGCATTGTTGAATAATATCTTGTGTTAAACATTTTAATTTTTCACACAGACGCTGATACCTCCAAAACCCACGCTTCCAGAAGGGAGTAACACCATATGAGGCCCAAAAGCAGGCATCCTTCGCAATTGTCATGAAAAGCTCCTCATAAACAGTTGCCTTTGACCAAGCAAAGAATTCATCTCCAAAAATTGTGGCCCCCAACAAGGAAAAAGCCATATGTTGAGAAACCATCTTACAACTGATACTTCCTTTACCAAAGATATCATGTATTCTTTCCATGAGACAGTCCACAACCCTTGCAGGAATCACTTTTCCTCTTTCCAACAACCTACTGTTCAATTCTGTTGACAATGTTTCCCTTCTCTTTTTCACCTACATGTAATTATAAATATAAGATAATGAATCACTTTACACCAGAAAGACCAATACAAATAACAACACATTCAAAATGAAAATATTTGAATACACAAGAAGATTACGAGAATTAATCCAGTAACCGATCTGTCAGCAGCCCATCACGATGTCTTAAAATAATGATAATTAACTTACTTAATTTTATTATATAGGGAAAAAACTTATATTAAAAAGAAAAACACGAAATAAATTCATTAATTCATGATTTGAAGACCTGAAATTGGATTACCCCAAAAATCTAGCATTCACATCCTCAAACATATGAAATCAATTCATCCAAGGACTTCAGAAGAAGGAAATTACATAGAAGCTTAAAGTAACAGTTCATATAGAACATGTTTGGTAAATATCATACGGCCACAATAAGCAGAATATACAACATTATAGTACAATGCTGAAGAATCAAAGAAAACATGGTCAATAGAAAATTGTTAATAGTTCTCCATTAGCAGCATTTTTGTGTTTTGGATATATTTTGAAGAACAGAATGTCAAAACACAAATCTATCAACAATGAAGGTCTTTGTTTGATTATCAGCATTTCCTCTGCATCAGTTCCAGCCATCTACAACTTTTATGCAAATTTTATACTGTCTTGCAGGTAAACATAAAAAATCTTGATTCCTTAAGGATCACAGTAACCGAAGATTACAAAAGGGGTTGTCTCTGACAAAGTCCAAAATAATGAACATATCATGAGTTATTCCCTGTAACAGAAGGCTCATTTCATAGGATTTTCTGAAAAATGAAATTCGATTGTTTAAACGAATCACCGGATTCACCCAGATAATCAGTATAAGTCTCTCGAGTGCTTCAATAGTTAGTACTTCCAATATTAAGCAGGAGCATTACAGTTACGAAGCATATCCCAGATTAGGATAATTCCAACCAACAGCACACCCGACATAACAGAAATTGATCATTAATTCATTCACACAAAAAAATAATCAAATGGTACCTGGTCAAAAGAGGAAACAAAAAGGCTGGATTGTCCAAAGGCTAACCGGAAAGCCCTTCCAGTCAAAGGCAGTTTATCCTCAGCCTTTGAAAGCATCTCTTTGATAAGTGCAGGCTCTTTTATTGACACCAACAGCTTAGTGGGACCCAACCATAGCTTCACCACCGACCCATATTTCTCATGCGATTCTGTTAAAACCTCTGAAAAACAAATAACCCCAAAACAGTTGTTGCTCGTTAGCCTAACCGATAAAAGCTCCGAGAGCAATACAAGGGGTTCGAAAGGACCTGGGGTTCAAACTCAACTCAACTCAACCAGATGAAGAAAAATAAACAATTGAAGACGAAACACACACCCAATAAGAAACCCATAATTGGAAATTCCTGAAATGATAATATATAAATGATCATACTGACCGGTGAGAGACTGAGTGGAGAGCAGGGGGCAGTGGCCGTAGAAAGAAGAACAGGGGGGGCCGGGGATTTTACGAGCATGGTGACGGAGTCTGAACAATTTGACAACTTGTTCGAGCAAAACAAGCGTGACTGTGATGAGAGAGATCCAAAGAAACGCATTGATTTCCCATTCAGCGTACTCCCTCAGCCTCAGCTCCAATTTTGCAGAACTCATTTCTTTTTCTTCTTCAGTCTCTGTTTCATCACAGAGAGAAAGAGGGCGCGAGTCGTTTTGGCTTTCGTTTGACTTCTTTATTGGGTTTATGTAATTATTCTGGTTGCGATATCACATGTGAGCAAAGGAAAGGAAAGGTGTCGCTGTCAGCCATTAGCTGGCTTCCGACTTTAAGACTCTTCGTATGAGAAATTATGGAAATGCGTGTGCCACGTTTTGCCTCTAGGGTCGTCGTTAGCCGTCACCCCAGCCAAGTCCGCAAGAGGATATTGCACCAATAGGGCTCAATAATTAGTAAATAATTGGGGCATGACTCAATAGTTTTGCATGGCAAGAATTTGACCTACGGCAACTGAAAATACACAAATACCCTCATCGTTAGCTGAAAAGAAAAATAAAACAAAATTCAAGTTAGGAAATCTAACGACAGAGATGTGGTGAGGTTTATAAGTGGGAGGGAATGAGAATCAAGTTCTTCACAGTCAATCGCCATTTTCGTCGGCTGCTCCTAGGTGTCTCGCTAGAATAGATATATCGAATATCAAAACATAAAATTGAAGGTTAGTTAACAACAGAGCTTCGAATTTTTCAATTTCGATAACGCAGGGTTTATTACGTTGGAAATTACAATGCAGAACTTTTAGAATTTCATAGCTGAAGATGTTATTTTAGGAAGATAAAGATGGCTGTCCTGCTTTGGATAACTTTTATTAGGTTGCTAGTTGCAATTAAAATTATTTGAATCTTGTAAAGCATGTTGCTAGACTTCGGACTTATTTAGTTCAAAAGTTGAGAATTTACAGAATTGGTTGAGCTTTTACAAAGTGCTATATTATATTAACAAGGAAACGTTTATTTTTTTTTTCCTCTAGGCTGTCACCTATATTGGGAACAAAAATAAATGAAGTTGACCATTCCAAGATAAGGTGTCAACAAGTTTCCGAAATGAAAACAATTAAGAATATGCAAGAGTGTCTTAGTAAGAATCAGAATCAAATAGAGCTGTCCAAGGCACCCTCCTTTGGATGTCTCATTGATATCCAACATTTGCAATTTCCTAGTACTACTATAAATAGCCTTTTGTTTAGAAAGGTGCATTCCTTAGACATGTCTAAGCTGTTTAAGCTGGAGACCAAGGTGTGTACATTCTCTCTGGAGGAGTTTGCACTAGTTAGTAGTTTGACCAGCACATACAATATAGATATGTAGATGGTGGTGCTAGATTGTATACGGAGTTAATGGATGGCCCTGAAAGATGCACTACCTCTAAGCTAGAAGACTAGTTTATGAATTCCACATTAATTGATAATAAAACAATTGTAATGCTTGCTGCGTTGTACTTTTTAAAGGCTGTCGTCCTTAGGAAGGATCCAATTAAGGTGCAACCTAAACATGTACGACACAAGGACAATATTGAGGATTTTAATAGTTAATCTTGGTGTCATGTTTGTTTCATGAAAACTTTAGAAACTTTTAAAAAGGATGTAGTAGATCATTTGAGAATACATTAGAAGAAGATTATAAAGTAACCCAATCACGAAATGAGGTATACACCCTTGCCGAATTTCTAATTGCTTTAAGGTAATCAACTTCTTTTAAACTTTATAATTTAATTAAATGCCAAATCACTATTTTCCTAAAAATTTATTATTTTGTTAAATGTTAATCATATAGATATGGATTTATGAGACAATGCCGGATGTGGAGAGCTTTGCCATGCATAATAAGAATACAATTCCTCAGATTTTTAATTACGCTACATCGCACATTGTTCAATACGATGATCTCCTGAAGTACATTTTTAATAAGAAAATTGTAAGTTAAACATTAATGCATATATCCATTTTTTAAAATTATTTTGTAATACTAATTTTATCATATCTCTTGCATAGGTTATTGTGTTTAAAAAATTGCATGCATCGGTCGTATAGTATGAAGAACAAAATGAGTGATATTCAAAACAATTGATGCCTGCACACTACAGCAGCATGTTTGCATAACAAATGAGCGAGTTGGAGTACTCGACAATTACAAGTTTTGACAAGCATATCAACATCAAATTCACCACCTTTCACAATAAATTCATGAAAGTTTAGAGACAAAACCTAGTAAATTTAAGAGTTATGTTGCGTCAAAAGAAGTTTGCTTTAAGCCCACTTTGTGAGTTTTGTGGTTGTATCCACTGCCAATTGATGTCACCTGCAAGACCAATCTCTCAGTAAATCAATAATCTTGTCAAGAAACTTATGAATTGGCAACATCTTTCCCCCCCCTCAAAACACATTATTTAAACATTCTACAATGTTAGTGGTCATTGTACGATAACATCTTCCAACAAAGTGAGCACAAGGCCACTTATCATACCCACCTTCAAATAAGTACTTAGCAATGTATAGATTTATCCTGTTTATCTCATTTCATGACACTGTCGAATTAAGAAACACAATATAACTTTGTAACATGTGCGACAATTTTGTGTATATTAACATTTTTAAAATTTGACATATATTTTAGCCTGAACATGCAAATATAGTGACTTGCATTTAGAAGCATTGTGGCAACATCCCTTTTTAAACTTCCATTAAGATCTGAAATAAAAACCAAATTTTTGACATTACAAATTGAATCCCTTAGTTTTGTTAAAAGGCACTCCCATGATGCATCATTCTTGCTATCACCAAAACCAAATACAAGTGGATATATTTAATTGTTATCAGCCATGCATGAACCATAAACATGGTTATTTTATATTTCCCTTCTAGAAATTGTTGAGTATTGGAGAATGCATATTTATAAAGGATAAAATTATCATTTCACGCTCCAAATCTCACAAACATTTCTACTTTTATGTGTTTAATTACTTTAAACTTTTATTTTGTGTGTTTTATTATAATTTAAGTATTTTATGTATTTCAGGAATATTTTGGTCATTTCACAATAAAGGAGAAGTCAGACAGTAAAACGGATGGTATTTTTAACTCAGAACAGTCAAAAACCTTAGGAGGAGCATGAAAGGATATACAGCATTGTTCACATATACGATACTATTCAGAAGTACAACACTGTTCACCTATACAATACGATGACATGGCATTGACTGATGATGTGGCAGCATCCTATTGGACCAATGGTATGGCATTAATTGATTATGTGGTGTAAACTGATGATGTTGTGTTGACCGATAATATGACAAGATGCTATTAGTTTGAAATACTGTTGTGGCGTTGACTGATGGCATGGCAACACCTTATTGGATCAAAATACTTTGCGGCATTGACTAATGATGTGTTCTAACTAATCAAAACTTTCCATGTGGCGCAATCTTAAGCGTTCGAATTGTTTTCATCCAATAGTCATGATTTACCTATTGTATCTATAAATAGAGGGCTCCCCCCTAATTTGACACCCTTGAATTCATTTTTTACCTTCTTTTTCTGTAATTCTCCCTCTATCTTGTATTTTCTACTTATTTTAATAAAATTTCCATTTTCCCCTAGTTCAATTATGAGTGGTTAGTTTAGTTTCAAGCTTGGGTTGAAGGTGAAGACTCAATATAATATATGGGCTTAATTTGGTAAATTTGTTTTCTTTTTTTCTCTAATTTACGTGATTTTTTTTACTCATTATCAATAAACAATGTATCTTGTCTAAATTTTATACGGTATACCGGTTCCCTAGTGAAGAATTGTTACTGTCTGACATAATGAGCACTTAGCATCATATTTATTAAAGAGAAAATTCCTCTTAATATTTTGTGGGCCGTCTTAACTCAGTATTGATAGAGAGTGTATTTAGGCTATTTAGTAGATGGTCTTGCCACGTTGTCGATAGAAGAATTATTATCGTCTCGCACGTGTTCTTGACACCATACTTAGTGAAAGATTGTTACCTTCTAGCACATTGAGCACTTGATACCATATTTGTTAGAGCGAGGATCATGAGGAGTGGAAATATGCCTCTCATGAATTAATTGGAATTAAAAAAGAAATGTTAAGCCAATGGTGAATGTTGAGTGTGAATCCAAAGACTTAAACGATTCATTTGCATTGATTTCATCTTTAATTTATTCCCTTCATTTTTTTTAAATCTTAAAATAAAAAAATTCACTTCTAACCCACTCACACATACACTTAGAAAATTAACCCTACGCATAATTAAATTTACCTCCTCGTGGGATTGACACTCGTTACCACAAAATCTATACTACAATATATTTGTGTGCTTACAAGTACAATAAAATTTGTACAACAGAAATGTGTCGTAGATTGCAACTACTAGTCTAATAACAAAATTGAACCCTCTGAGGTAACTACCAATAGCTGTAAATAAATGCTTGAATTGGTTTAAACCATCAAACTCAATAAAAGTACGAGGAGTAAAAGCTCATTTAGTGATTGTATTTTAGATGTCAATGCTCGTTTAGTCCCTGTATTTTTTAAAATATCTCAACAATATCCTTATGTTAAATTATTTACACCCTTGCCATTACTTTTTGTTCATTTTGGCTTGATTTTATAATAATACCCTCTTATAAGAACATTTTTTTTGGACATTAATAATAAGAAAAAATTGAATTACTAATTTAACCCCAAAAATAAAATAGAAATGTATATATATATATATATATATGGAGATGGAAGGTTGGTTTTACAAAAAATTGAAATTAAAGATGCAAAACAGGAGAGTTTTTCTCAAAAAAAATAAAGCATTATGTTAAAGGCTAAGTCACACCCTTTTTGGTATCAGAGCTAGGGGGAATAGTATTTTGTAGGATAGAGACTCTGTGTTGTAGGACTTATTTTTGGTTGAAACTTTGCTTGTGTGGTGAAGGAGTTACCTTTGAGTGCCTTGGTAATATTTGGTCGTAAGTCCCGATTTGGTTGAAGGGCAGTAAAACCAACTCTTAACCTTGAATTGTAGCCATACTTGGAAAATTAGATCACATATAGGTAAAACGAACATGGATTCTCTACTCTGTAGAACATCATCTTTCTCTAACTCTTCTTCTGGGAAGACTAGTGATTCAAAGAATATTGTGAATTCAGAAGAATTCATAATTGAAGATTTTAATAAAGCAATAGACTGTTGGGAATTACTCAAAATTTCTAAAGATATGGTTTATAAAACAAAAAAGCTTAATTTCTTAAAAACTGATTATGTTATAAAAACTGAA
This sequence comes from Luvunga scandens, assembly GCA_030449905.1. Lineage (NCBI taxonomy): Eukaryota > Viridiplantae > Streptophyta > Magnoliopsida > Sapindales > Rutaceae > Luvunga > Luvunga scandens. The sequence goes on along the minus strand of JASUUG010000751.1, from coordinate 35,857 downwards.
GAAAGAGATATAACCTTTTCAAAGCCTTTTGAAACAATTTATTTGTTCTATGAACAATCTCTAAAGAAACTAAAAAAAAAAAAAATTTAATTATGTTCACATCGACTTAATACAAGTCGGAATAAAACCTTTAATTAAAGAAGGATAAATACCTCTATTCCGATTGTCCTCTGAGATGGGAGATTCATCTCCTTTGATGATTCCTTGCTAAGCAGCATAGAATCAAGTCTCTGTAAAGGTCCAATTTCCTTTAGCTGTTTCCCTAACATAACAGTTTCTTTAAAAGACAAAAATATTTTTAAAAACATGATATTACAGATCAAAACTCATAATTATCATATGATTGAAGGATCTCTGTCCCCTCGCGCCTAATTTTCAACATTTCATACAAAGCCATGAACTCTGCGTTTAATACTCAACATAAATTTCAGTCGAAAAGAGATGAGACTCTTCTCTTACAAATAGACTTGTCTAAAGCTAACACTGTTGTTCCAAAACCAATCCAATGGAAAGATGTCAATCTTTTTGAAGAATGGATTCTTAAAGGGGCCACTGAACCAGTGATTCCAAAACAACTAGAACCCAATACATAGTTACAAATGTGATTCAGTATTCTGATGGTAAAGTCAAGTTATCCTTTAGGAGATCTACTTCGTCTAGATTTTCAGATAAATATTCAACTTCTAGCATCTCTTCATTAGAACGAAAATTTTCAAAAATTCCCTCGGTTGTAAATCTTCCTTTTCAACCTGTAAAAAGCCAACCTAGGTTTTCTACTTCTGATATACCTAGTTCCTCTATACACTCAGTTGACTATACTACAAGTGTTCCCCATCCAATATACACTAGTAGTTAACTTGATCAGATCCAGGAAGAGAAGGAATCTTCTCCTCCAACATCTCCTACATTTTCTGCCATCACGAAAAATGTAATAAATGTCCTTGAAAAAGAATTCGAGCTAGACAAAACTCTTCTTCATAAAGACTTTTATTCTGACAATAACAAGGACAAAAGACTCTGGTTTTTCAAAAACTTTTTAAACCAAAGAAAAGAAATACAAGAAGTTTATTTTGAATTTGTAAAATTACATAAAGTACATATACTATTTTTTGATTGGTTTGAAATATATACCTCAGATAATAAGATTACTTATCCCTTTAAAGAATCAAATCCTATCATAGTTAGGAAAAAGATTATAGAATGGAATCTTTCTGACAGTGATAGAACCATTGAATCCGAACATCCACCTTTTAGGAGTTTGACCATTAATCATGGTATGCCTCCTGTCCAGATTAAAGCCTCACCTTAAAAAATTCACAAAACAAACGACATAGAGACAAATTTAGGTAGCATTATTCAACAGAATAATTTATGTAATGCAAACCTGGATACAATAGGAAAGCAGTTAAACAGAATAGAAAACCAATTCCAAAAGACAACCATAGTTGTCTCCTCTATTGTCTCAGCCAAATCTGACCTTGACAAAAAGCTTAAAGAACCTATTTTCAAACCTTTTCAAGTATCGAAAACTAGTCAAAAGCTTATTTAAGAGCCGAAGTCAGAATTTGCTCAAGCCATTAGAGAACAACTTGATAGGATAGAAGCCTCTTCTTCCTCCAGTAAAGTCCAAATAGCTCCAGATAGTGTCCAATCTAGAACCATTGGTGTACTAGACCAAGACCAAACATCTGTTGCCTCTTCTGACATAGAAGCTTTTCAAGAAAAACCTGTTCCTAAAAATAATAAAATCTACTAGGAATTAGCCCTTCCTACTATTCATTGCCCACCTGACTTAGCCATAGACAACAGACCAAGTGCTTTAAATTAATCACGGTTTAATGCCTCCTCTGTCTATGAATAGAACATTGATGGTATGTCCGAGTATAACATATTTGGATTATTACAACAGATGACCATAGCTGCTAATGCTTATAAAACCCAGTCTGGAACCTCTGACAAAGCAATTGCAAAGATTCTCATCGCTGGCTTTACGGGCCAACTTAAAGGTTGGTGGGATCATCTTCTCACTAAACAACAACAATTAGATATCCTTAATGCAATTCAAACAGATGAAAATGGAGGACCCATCTGTGATGAATTCAATAGCCCTATACAGGATGCTGTAGACACCCTGATCCTTACAATTTCTCTTCACTTCATAGGTGACCCCTCACACTTTCGAGATAAAAATGCTGAGTTACTACACAACTTAAGGTGTAGGAAACTTAGTGAATTCCAAAGTTATAAAACTACCTTCTTCACTAGACTTTTCCTCAGAGATGATGCAGACCATGTTACCTGGAAGGAAAAATTCCTTGCAGGTTTACTAACTCTCTTAGGAGAAAAGGTCAGAAATTCTATTAAAGCTCTTTATAACAATCATATACCTTATGACAATCTAACGTATGGTAAACTTGTCAGCTTTGTTAATAAAGAAGGCTTAAAGATTTGTCAAGATTTAAAATTACATAAACGCTTAAAATGGGAACTCCGACGTTCCAAGCAAGAATTAGGTAGTTTCTGTAAACATTTTAACTATGATCCTTTCAAAACCTCAAACTCTAAAGACTGTAATGGTACGTGCTCTTCAAAAACTTATAAAAAACATTACAAGCCAAAAAACCAAAAATACAGACAATCTTTGCCAGACTTTAGGGAATTTTCCCATAAGAAACCTTCTAAACCCTATAGAAAACCTCACTTTTCCAAAAAGAAAGATTTTAAAACTACAACAAAATCCCCTTTCAACTACAAAGAAGCTACTTGTTTTAAATGTGGAAGAAAATGCCATACAACAAAATTCTGTCGAATGAACAGAAAATTACACGAACTTGGCCTCGATAGGGAAACACTTTCTAAAATAGCTCCTCTACTAATTGAGTCTTCTAACTCTGAATTCTCCATGACAGGAGATAGTGAGCCCTTACAGATTGATGAGTTAATTGACTATAATACTTCTGTAACCAGTGATAGTGATTCTAATATAGAATCCTACCTAAAGAAGGTCAATGTGTTAACTAGAGATAAAGAAACTTTTCTTGAACTAGTCAAACATATTTCTGACCCTGTCCTCCAAAAAGAATACATTGATAAACTTTTAAAGACTCTAAAAATCAAAGAAAAACCAGAAACCTCTAAAGCCATAAATCTTAAAAAGAATGCTTATGATCTTACTGAAATCCTTGATAAAAAGAAATAAAAAAAAAAACAACACCCAATATTCAAGATCTTCATAAAGAAATAAGAGAAATCAAACTTGAAATAAAAACTTTAAAAGAAAAACAAAAAACTGATTCAGATACTATTCAACTCCTCTTACAAAAACAATTACAAGATAATTCAGATAAAGAAATAGAATATGAAAATGACAATGAAGAACAGAATCTCCATAATATTGAATCATTGCCAAATGATTTCCTTTTTGTCTTAAAGCAAATCACCACAAGAAAATACTTGATAAAAATCACATTAGTCTTTTCTAAAGATTTTGAGATTGACGCCATTGCCCTATTCGACACTGGTGCTGATTTAAATTGTATTAAAGAAGACATTATCCCTAAAAGATTTCATGAAAAAACAAATGAAAGACTTTATGCAGCAAACAATTCAAAATTAAAAATTAAATCTAAAGTTGATGCCTCTGTCTATAATGATGGATTTGAGTTCGGGACTTCCTTTCTCCTAACAAATGATATACATCATACTGTTATCTTAGGAACTCCTTTTATAAACCTCATTACCCCCTATACTGTAAATTATGATAGTATCTCCTTTAAAACAAAAAATACAAACCTAATATTTTCTTTTATTGAAAAACCAAAAACCCGAAATCTGAATATAGTAAAAGCCTGTTCTGTCTATCAAAATCAAATTAATGTTCTTATTAAGTCTAAGCAAAATGACTTACTTTGTTTACAAAAAGATTTGAGTCTACACAAAATTGAAACCCAATTACAGAACGAATTTATACAAAGAAAAATTTCTAATTTTCAAAACCTAATCCAAAAAGAAATATGTGTTGACTTACCATCTGCTTTCTGGAATCGAAAATATATTAACTTTTGATTAATATCCAAAAAAATTAGTAGTTTAATTTTTTTACAATAATATATTTTTTGGACATACGTGAGCTTCCACAAAAATTAATATATATTCTTTGTGTTCTTATTTTATTTTTTAGGGTTAAATTAGTAATTTTATTTTTTCTTTTTATTAATGTCCAAAAGAAGAAATATCATTATAAAAGGTAATTTATAAAAGCAAATCAAAATGAGCAAGAAGTAACGACAGAGGTGTCCAACGTTTGATGAAAGATATGCATTGAGATATTTTTTTAAAATAAAATAACTAAAGAGGCATTAATCTCATAATATAAGAACTAAACAAGTTTTTCCCTAAAGCACGAGAACCAACAATTTTATTTTCAATCATTTTCAAGTATGATGGAAGTAACTTGTACGGTGTAGTTGGTTAACCCCTAGCAAGTGTTGTTGCATGCTTCCTCGCCCTCCATGGTTTATGGGAACTAGTATTATAATTGAAATGTTTTTGGAAGTCTCTCCTAATCTCCTCCGCTTTGAATGCTGATAAAGTACCTTCAAATTTATATTAAATTGTATGCGCAATCAATTTCGTAGATGCATGTAGATGATCTCTTTCATCCACACTAATAAAACACTAATACTTGTTACGATGCATTCAAATTTGAAAGGAACCTGAATCCTTCATTTTTGCAGCACGAATATCTTAATGACAATTGTTATCTACGTAAGTAATAATCAAAATATTCTTCCTAGACTTAACTGCTTTAAACTCAAGAGTTCTTTTGTAAAGCACACTTATAAAGCAAATTTATTCAGCCTCATTTACAGTTCTTCTGTTGATGCAAACAACACATTTATGATGAAACCATCACTGTCACAAACTTCATTTTTCATATTGCTGTAAATACAATTATATACATCATTAGTACTCGCGATGTTACTACTTCCAAGAAAACTAAATTTACTGTCAGGCATATAAGTATCATTGGTGGTTGGCTCGATCTCCTGCCCATTCATAGGCTCTGTATTGGGGTCATTTTTCTTGTGGTAAACCAGATCTAAGGGAAAAATGTTTCGGGCTGATCTTGCCTCCTAGATTGTTAATACTCCATCATTGGAAAAAGTTGAGAGTACAAATATTGGATAGGCTTAATAAACTCTTCTCACATAAACTATTAAATTGTTGATTATCCTCTCCACTTAAATTTGTTTGTAGTATGGAAACAGTTAACTTATATTGACATGCGACATGAAAAGGCGTTCTGTATGCGATACCACTAAGATTTTTATGCAAACCACAAAAAAAAATTGCACTTCATCATTTGAGATGATTAGCATAGGTGGAACCAAATTTGTTGAACTACACTTGAACTTTATAATAATTTCTTACTCTTCAATGCCAATTTTAATAGTTTGAGCTACCTTTTCAAGCAATTGCAAATATGTTAAAGAAGGATGCACCAGTGTTCCTTTTCTGGCTAAAGCATTGAATTTGTATTCGTTGATTTGATTAATCCACTCACAATTGTACAAGACATTAATACATACCAAATGCATTACGTGACATCAGAGTAAGAACCTTAACAAAAATAATTTCTGTTAAAAGTTTCAGACTCTAGATTTAAGTTCTAGACTTCTAAGCTTATTGACATGCCTAGAGGTCTAGAAGTCGAAAAGTCGAGAATGCAATTTGAAACCATGAATCTAACAAACTCAATTGTTGTAGATAAAACACAATCAATTTCACTAGAAAACTTATAAATGGCATGTATATTTAAGTATAATAAATCACATTTGACCAAAAACACAAAAACACCAAGATCACAAAACCCAACATTTTTTTATTACAAGTAAACATCAAAACCTACCAACTTGTCATAGATACTAATCCTATAAAAGTTATCATATTTGTATAAAGAATGTATAATTTTGTCATATATGAATTAAGAAAACCTCGTCACCAACCCGACCAACCTTGTAACAGCACGAAACGCGCCAAATTAGTGCGGGTTGGATTGAGTAATTCAAGTAGATTAAAAAATGTCAATCCACCAACCCTCGTAATTTCTTTTATGAAGCAAATCGCACCCTTCCCATTTTCTCCATTAAAACTTTATAACATAACCCATTCATTATTATGCTTACATCCATCATACTTATCCCTTCTTCATGATCGTACTCTATTCTATTGTGATTTCATGGAAGGAAATTGATGATCCGGTGAGGGACGGTAATGAGTCGGATCGGGTGCAGGCTTATTAATACAACACCCGTACCCAAGAGAAGATTAAATTACCAACCCACCTCACGCCACTGTGGATTTCAGTTATTTTTGAAAACTTCCTTCCTATGAATTTGAACGCTTATCATACCCGCACTAGTTTCGAACGAAATTTTTTCTATTTTACTTAACATAACCAATGTAAATCATAACTAAACCGTTTAAATTAGTTCTTGTATTTTAAGATTGACGTAGCATTAGTGGATCCTGTGACAGTGGTAAATTATTAATGAAAATAATAAATAAGATGCTGTAAAAATAAAAAATGGTTATGAATAAAATAAGTAAAAGTCAAGTCATGTAATGCACTGTCTTTAAGACTATTTCCGCCCCTTAAAATAATATTTTGAAGTAAATAGTTTGTTGGCAGATAGTCCCTAAGACACAATAACGGTAATTATTGTAAGAGTACACACTCAATACAACAACTTGAAACAACTGACAATAAATATACTATGCGGTGATTTATGTGGTAGTGTTTGGAATAAATAAGAATTAGAGTGTTTAGTATATGGAAGAAATAGATTTAAAAAAGTAGTGAAAAAATCAATCTCTTATAGTAATTTGTAAAGTACAATTTATAGATTAATGGTGTCTATTCCAAATATCTCTTCGAATAGCCACCATTTAATTTAATTCTCTTTAACTACTTTCAATTTCGTTTAACGTTATTTTCATAGCTATCATAACTTACTCAATAATGTTTAAATTTGAACTATTGTAATTTGATTCAACTTCCACTGTGTAGGAGTCGGTATTTGAAATACCCTCGCATACTCACAACAGTCTCTTCATGCAATGGCAACGGGTGAGCAAACCCAAGTTTAATTATTTCCAAATCACGTAGTGGGAAAAAAATTTGATATATTAAAGGAAAACATTTGCAAAGGGAGCTGCAAGTGCTAGAATCTTATTAATTCTATTGGCTCTGTATATTTATCCCATGTACAATAGCCAAACCTATATAATTTGCTACGTTCTTGACCTTTTTATTTTGTTTGTTGTATAACAAACATAATGCGATCATAAAACGAACCATTTTTTTGCATCTGTTTTCCCTTTCTAATGATTGTCCTCTTCAAGTTAGTTGTTTAACTATTAACAATTGAAAGCTTTTACAAGAAATTGGGACATTCACTGGGTTAACATATACTGAAAACAAAATTGATGATTCGGGGTGCCAATTCGGTTAAGTGATGTACAAAATTACTTGAATATAAATCAAAACTGGATTAGAATGAGAGCAGAGGCAGCAAGTTAGTTTTAGGAAATTAGTATTAGGTCTAACAACTTTTTAATTTTAACTCATTTTCATGTTTAATCATTAAAAATTATTTTCATTAAAGAATGTTAGCCGAATGTGAATTGAAGACAACATGATTCAGTTTTAGTTTGCAAATGGTCTTAAAAGTTTAGCAATAAACCAAAACTATATAATTTAAATTTAGCTTAAAAAATCTTAAGTGTGTGTGTGTAGGGTATTTTGACTTAAAAATATGGTTTAACTTTTTTTTTATATATAAATTTTGAGCATTAATGATTTCACACAATCCAAAGGTTGATTTGATTTTAAATTGATGTTATTAAATAAAATTCTGACTTTAAAAATCTACATTGAGATAGAGTTTTTACCCAAAAAAAATTTAGTTGTTTGGTTGTCAACAAGAGCTTTTATTAAAAAATTTTATTAAAAATTTATGAAATTACTTTAATAGGTAATATTTTTAAGGTTATGTTATGAAAATAATAAAATAAGATTGTAAAATATGTAAAGGATATTTTAACATTTAAAAAAAGTTTTTCAACCTCTACTTCTGAAAGCCCAAAATTTAAGCTTTTGCTAGTAGATGCAAAATAGCTTATTTAAGCTTCAAAAGCTTTACTTGAAAAATAACCAAACAACAACAAAAATTATAATAAGAGCTTATGAGATTAAATAAGCACTTATGACCATAAAATAAGCTATATACCAAACAGGCACTTAAATATCATTAGACTAAAGTGATCAAGTCTAACGAACATTTGTTTTATTTGAGCCAGCAGGGGTGGACAGTACTTAATTTCTTTCCCAAATCAAGTAGCATGAAAAACAAAAAAATAGTCTAAATTTTTCTGTATTAATTTAATACTAATAAATAGTTCCCCAAACTATTCTTATGAACTTTACACTATTTTTGATCAATTATCAAGCATAGATGTAAATATTAATGTACTTTTATAACATTTGAAATTCATCAAAAGTATTAATTTATTTCTACCACAAATTTGGTAAGTTGAAAATGTTCATAGAACAAATTCTACCACATAATAATTTATAATGCTCACTTGTAGCTACTTGGTATTTAAAAAAAAAATGATATGGTACTTTTGATTGTTAAATTCTTGTAGTTGCAAATAACAGTGGCTCTAATGCCTACCTATTAGAGTTCGTAAGCATGTTTGGATTAAGAAGAATCTAAGTGAATTTAGAATTTTGTTGAATGAATATGATATATATAGTCTAAGCTAGTATATCTCTATTTATAGTAGCTTAAAAATGATAATTAAATTAAATCAAACACCATAATTACTAACTAGCTAAATCCTCTAACCAATTACAATTAGGCAATCGGCATTCTAGTTACGTCAGGTGCTACAAATTAGCCTCTTACATTTTGTGCATGTATCTTGATATAAGTGTTCAACACATCAGCACACATCATCATTCACCAAACCAGCTCATCAACACATATCATCATCAACTGAACTAGAATGGACTTTTTCATGGTTATGTTGCCTATTAGAATCCAAGCTTCATGTACCCTTAAAGTGTCCCGAGATTCAAGGGGCTAATGGCAACTATAATGGTGCTCTTTTAATATGTTTTCTAGTGAATTTGGATTTGAGGGATTGAATGTAAGGATGGATCATTTGTTGTGGCTGAAGATTGAGAGAAAGTGTCATCAAGTTGTGCTACGGTCCGAGTTAAAGAAAAAGTGATGTGAGTGCTGAAAGGATGTGAACATTAAGATGAGGAAGAACTTGAAATTGAAGAAAAGTTAACACCTGACTCAAAAGGAAATGGTGTTTCATAAAAAATGACATGATTTTTGGTATAGCCTAATGAATAAAGAAACTAATAACCTTTGTAGAGAGAGTTACAACTAAGAAATTAAAGAAAAGTTAACACCTGACTCAAAAGGAAATGGTGTTTTATAAAAAATGACATGATTGTTGGTATAGCCTGATGAATAAAGAAACTAATAACCGTTGTAGAGAGAGCTATAACCAAGAAAGATATACCCCCTACTTGTATATTCAAGTTTTTGGTAGTTATAAAGTTAAATGTTGGTATAACATGACAGCCAAAGACTCTTATTGTGGTATAGTCAGGTATCCTATGAAAAAACACCTAAAATAGAGGCTTAATACCTAAGGCGGATGAAGGAAGTGTATTAATGATAAATGTGGCACTATAAAAAGTATTCCACTAGAATTTTAAAGGTAAATGAGTTTGAGCTAAGAGGCTCAGACTTGTTTAAACAATTTCTCTATGTTCCATCTCTATTATGCCATTTTGGTAATAAACGTAAGGACATTAATTTCTAAATTGAATGTCTTATTTTGAAAGATAGGATATAAAAAACCTAAATTCATCCCTTAATCTGTTTGAAAACATTTAATTTTTCTATTTAGCCTATTCTCATCATTTTTTTTAAACTAATGAACTATAATAAGGTTTTTTACTTGGTTGTGAGAGGAAATATCAAAGTAAATTTGGTGTAATCATCTAGAGTACATGCAATAATGATATCCTTGAGAAGAAGAAGTAGTAGGTTGCGTACTAGAAGTTTCTATATTAGGGAAATACTGCATATATCATTTGCCAAACTAGCAAGCACCACAGAATTGAGGTCGAATATTTTTGTTAACATCAAAGGTCGAATCTAAATATTTCGTGATCTGTTTTAGAGCATGAACAATTGGATACCTCATTCTATTTTGCAACAATTTATAATTAAAAGATTTATTATGAGAAGCAACAAAAGCCATTAAGGCATTTTTATTGAATTGAAAATTTTCTACAAGCATAAATGAGTCACAACACTAGAAGAACTCAACTGAGTAAACATTGACATTGGCATTATTTTTTAACTAGAAACTAACTTAGACAAATTAGACATAGGAACATAAAATCTGGAATTACTACAACTGTAGTTAAGCTTTTAACTTAATATAATCCTCTTCTAGCAATCTCCTTAAGCAATATGATCCTTGTATTCTTGGCCTTAACAAAACAACCAATATCATGAAATTCAATGAGAATATTATTGTCAGCAAGTAATTCTAAGTCACTAAGAAGAATTTTGGTAACAGTAAGAACATACAAAACATTTTATAGGTAAACAAGTATTGTAGATAAGGTTTTAAAAATAGCATGGTTTTAAAAATAGCATAGCCAATATTATAAATAGTAATCTTGGACCATTTCCTATATGTAATTTTTCAGTGCCAAGATAAATTGAGTATTAGGAAAAGATACCAGCATCTTGAGTTACATGATTGGTTGCACCAAAGTCAATGTATTAAGATAGATAAACAATATTACCATAACTAGCCAAGGGTGCAGAAGCAAAAGTATTATAAGCAATTCCCACATTTCCAGCATACATATTAGTTGTTACTGCTTTATAAAGAGCACCATTGTAGTTGTTATTAACCTCTTGAATCTCTAGAACATTTTAAGCGTAAATAAAACTTGGATTCTATTAGGCAACATAACCATGAAAAGGTCCATTCTTTCTAGGATAAGTAGTTCTAAATCAGTAGTATTATTATAACTAAAACCTCTTCTACAATTATTTTGACCATTTCTAGTAAAAGGCTTGTAATTCTTACATGTTGTAGTCCTAAATCCACCAAAGCCTTTGTTTGTAGGAAGAAAATCTTGATTAATCCTATTTTTACACTTATATGAATATCCATATCCTGGAATGAATAGATTTGACAGACAATTTCTTTACCAGTATTAAAACTAGTACCAATGACAAGATAATTTCTTTGCTAGTATTAAAACCAATACCAAAGTTTCCAAAACTAGCGTTGTTCTTATTAGGATAACTAGATTTGCTATAGTTCTATCCTTTTTTTTCTCTTTAATCATCTCTAATCTAGTTTCATGACTAAGCATACTTCTTCAACATTAAGTTGTTCTAGCTCAAGTGTAGTAAGTATATTAGTCACAAGAGATTCATAAGTATCATATAATCTAGTAAGCAAATGCATGATCAATTTATTAGAAGGAAGTGCATTATCTTTAATAGCTAAGCTATCAACAATTTTCTTCATCTAATTAAGGTTATAGAGAGGAAACCTTTTTTACTTGGTTGAATTTGCATCTTTAAAAGCATAATTTGATCTTAGGGAGAGAAAAAGGTAGGATCTGATATAAAAACACTTAGTTCTAAAAATGTGGCGGAGTCCGAGGGAAGCTTTATCTAAAAGAAACCTACCCATTCGAAATTCAAGGGGGGGATTTGAATTTAAATAAAAATTCTAAAAGAGATAAGATAAGAGGCCAGAATTTAAAAGAGATTCAAGAAAGGGATCATCTTCAATATTCTAAATCATTATTTTCGTTATAAAAAGAAAGACTTTATTCTCACGTCTTTTCTTTTCTTTTTTTTTACTTCATTTTTTTATTCATTCTTACACAAAAGTTTTACACTTGATTATCTTGTGAAAATCCTTGATATTGACTTGAGCATAAGAGAGTTAACTCAAAAAAAACTTCTGATACCCTTGGCCTTTTTTCTAGTTGCAGGTGCTTGTTAGAATAGAATTGTGCTCATGATTTGCTGCTCGCTAGATTGGATTCTTGGTCATTAACTATTACTTAGATTGTTAAATCAAGGTTTGAAATTGTCTTTCTGTATAAACAAATTCAAATGCTTGTGTTGGAATTTGGTAGACAAACTACTAGATTTTGGTGTCAATATTTTGACATTGTCTATGGGGACAAAACAAGAAGCCATTTTACTAGACTAGTAATACTTATGTGGGATCAAGAAGCATAAGCGAGCATAAATGTGGTGAATTATATATGAATAACAGTACTGATGAAATAGAGAGGGAAAGACTTTAAATTGATGATAACACAACTTTGAATGAAATTGCCTAAGAAGTTAGAAATAGGGCAGTAAATGAAAGGATAAAACAAATGGAAAAGCAAATGGATAGTTTAGCTGTGTTGTTACAAGAGTTAGAGTAAAGACAAATAAAGCTTAATGAAAGGAATTCTGTTAGGAAGAATGATGCACCTAAGTCGAGCAATAGACAACAAGCACCAAAAGAGCCTACAGATGTAGTACCCATATTATGAGGAATGTAAAATCTCTTCCAAAATAACCAAATCCTACGGTTAAAGTGCAGGGGGAAGAAAATATCAAAGAAAGAGAATTGAGGTAGCATTTATCATATGCTAAACATGAACGTTATCAAGTAGCATTGCAGGATCCTAATCGTATAAGAGAATTAGAGATTAAGGTGTAAAGGTTAGCATGTATCATCGAGGAGATGCAAGGTTAAAGGAGGACTCATGCTTTAAGGATAAATACTAGACAACGAATCCCCACTATCGGAAGAAATCATGATCATAATAATTCCAAATAACTATCTTTTCTTAAACGTTCGTTATTTTGGAAAAAGTGACTTTTTAATTTACAATGACCAATTTAATGAGGTAACGAGAGTATAAGGCTTCATATCATTGCAAGGTGTAGAGCATTAAAAGGGCGAGCAAGGGATTGGTATAGAAAATTACTGTAGGGGAGCATTAAAACATTAAACCAATTGTATAGTGATTTTGTTGAACAGTTTATAAGAGCTGTAACTCTAAAAGATGGCATGATAAGGCTAATGAGCCTTAAGCAGGGTAAAGAAGAAAGCCTTAGAGATTTTGTAAAAAGATGTCATAGAGTTGTTTGAATCTTGGTGCTTTTAACTATCTACAAGCATTAAGGGAGTTAAAAGAGAAATTAAAGATAAACAAATCGTGGTATAATTTGAGAACATTAGCAATCAATTCTTACTTAGTAGTTTATGAGCAAGTGAAGATAGAAATTTAAATTGAAAAAGAGAAAGCAACCAGAGTAAGGGGCAAGCTATTAGAAGAAATGAGAAGATGTTAAAGAAGAGTTCAGAAAGGGAACCAACCAACTAAAAGTTTTAATGAGATATCAATGTGTAGAAATAATCACAAGACACCAATGCCATATTCAAGATCAAGTTCTCAGAACTAGGCTCACATTAGTCCATTCAAGCAAGAATTCATCGTATGTTCCACCAAATCAGATGAGCATATTAACAGTTCTTTTCTTATGAAAAATGAGCCATATATATCAAAGGAGATTAATGTAACAAATATGGACAAAGAAGAACTGATGACTAGAGTTATTGTAAGAGGTCCCATGTTGGTGAGAAGCTCGAACAAAGCCTATAAGAACTATAGAAAGTACTTCATAACCAGTTATGAGGTTTTGTTCAACCTATTATCAACGAAGCATGCAAAGTCCAAGCAGGTTTTAATTATATAGATGAAAGATGATGAAAAATATTTAGAGCACCCTCATGAAAATGAACTAATTATAAAAGCTACGATGGCAGGTGGGAAGTACAAGAAAATTCTGGTGGACTCTGGTAGTACGATTGATATTTTATTTAAAACCACCTTGGAAGAGAGAAGAATAGCAGATTTAAAGCTGGAACCTGTCAATACCTCATTAAAAGGACTTGAAGGATGAAAGCCAATACCGATGGAAGTAGTAGAGTTACTAGCTACCATTAGGGCAAAGTTTTTTTAAAGAAAATTATGATGTTAGATTTCGCTGTAGTAGAGGAAGACAACCTTTAACAGATAATATTAAGCAAATCATTTCTACGAGTTAGTAAATCTGTAATGTCCAATCATTATTTATCCCTCAAATATAGGGTAAATGGAATGATGGGTGTTGTTAGGGGCGACCAGAGAGTAGTGAGGAACTGTTATATAACAACGACAAAAGAGACAATGTAGATCACGCTATTAAATACGTGAAGAGACTCTAAGAACAGAAAAAAAAAAAAAAGCTAGTTGAAACCCTTGAGATGATGAAGGTGAAGTTAGGTGAGCTTAAAAAGATGATTAAGATAGGGTCCAAGTTAGAGGGTGAGTTAAAAACTAGGCTATAAGAATTTATACAGTAATATTTTAATGTATTCGCATAGTCTTGTGAGGATATGCTAAAGATCGACCTAGATGTGGCTTGCTATAAATTGGCCATAAATAAAGAAGCTAAGCCGATAAAGTAGAAAAAGAGGTCTTTTAACCGAGAGAGATATGATGCCATTAGCGTAAAGATGGATAAGCGCTTACAAGCTCGTTTCATCAGGGAGCTTAGTTATCCTGATTGAATATCCAATGTGGTGCTGGTGAAAAAAAGCTAATGGAAAAAAGAGCATATGTGTAAATTTTACAAACCTTAACAAGGCGTGCCCAAAGGATAGTTTTCCACTACCAAAAATTGGCTAGCTAGTCAACTACACAGCAAGACATGGTCTACTCAGTTTTATAGATGCATTTTCAGGATAAAACTATATCGTCAATGTTCAAAACAGATGAAGAGCAAACTACCTTTGTTACTAACTAAAGACTTTGTTGTTATAGGATAATGTCTTTTCGCTTGAAAGATAATGAAGCGACATATTAGAGACTAGTCAATAAGATTTTCAAGCCGCAGATAGGCAATACGATAGAAGTATATATTAATGACATGATTACCAAGTCTAAAGATCTAGCTGAGCACATTTAGTATTTATAGGAAATTTTCAACTTGCTAAAAAAGTGCCAGATAAAGTTGAATCTTGAAAAATGTTTGTTTAGAGTAAGCTTAGAAAATTCTTGGGCTTCATAGTAAACCATAAGGGCATAGAGGCTAATTCAAAAAAATTTAGGCCATCTTAAAAATAAGGTCACCATAAATATTAAAGGAGATTTAAAGCGTGAAAAGAAAGCTAATAGCCTTGAACATATTTATTTCCAAGGCAATAAACAAACATCATGTTTTCTTGAAAATCATAAGGAAAATGAGAAAGGTAGGGTGTTCGCTAGAATGAAAGCAGGTTTTTCAACAATTGAAAGACACCTTAATAGAGTATATTTGCTATCAACTCTGTGTGTAAGGGACACATACATTTACTTATCAGTATCTGAATAGGTAACCAACTTCGAGTTAGTAAGGGGAGAAAACAATAGCACAACATCACTAGCAAAACTCTCCTTGATGCAGAGACCAATACTTAAGATTAGAGAAATGGGCGTTGGCATTGGTAACTATTGTTCAAAAGCTGTGACCTTACTTTTAGGCATACCTAATCACAGTCTTGACAAACTAGTTGTTGTGTTAAACCCTACATAAACCAAAAGCCTTTGGATGTTTAGTGAACTTATTAATAGAGTTGAGTGAATACAACATTAGCTACAAAAAACAGATGGCAATAAAAGCGTAAGCACTGGCAGACTTTGTAATATAATTCTATAAAGAGCACCAAGAAGTACATTAAATTTCAAGTGATAAGGAACTAAAAGCAGCACAGAAAAAAGGAGTAGAAATTGACTGATAATGGTAGATGAGTCTTTTAGGATATATGGAGTAGGAGTAGTGATAGTTCTATATAGCTTAGAGGGCGAGGAGGTTTCTTGTGCTTTGAGACTTGAGTTCAAGGCAACCAACAACAAAGCAAAGTACAAAACCTTTATCACATAATTAAAGTTGGCACATATGTTACAAGCAAAAAAGGTTAAAATTAGAACAAACTCCCAGCTTATGGTAAACAAGTTGAATAGAAGCTTTCAAGCAAAAGGGGAGAAAATAGAGGCATACCTAAACAAAGCTAAGCAAATGGCCACCAAGTTTCAACAACTTATGATTGGGTAGATCTCAAAAGAAGAGAATTAAGCAGGATTAAATTTATAAAACTCGTCAGGATTAAGCAAGAATTCATAAACCTTAATAGGACTAGGTGAGAACTTCGTAAACATATAAATGTTGTCAGGACTAGGTGAGAATCCATAAACCTCGTCAAGACTAGATGAGAACTCCGTAAATATATAAAACTCATCAAGACTAAGCGAGAACTTCATAAATATATAAAACTCGTTTAGATTAGGCGAGAATCCACAAATCTTGCCATATACAAATGAGATCCTACCTACCAAAATGAGGCAGGAGCCTATTACAGTTAAGATAAATAGGTGAGAACCTATTGATGGACAGAAACTTACTTGCCATACAAAGGTGAGAATATAACGACTCGCCCTAATTAGACAAGTACTTATAGTGCTCACCATATGCAATTGGACACCTATAGAATTTGCTATGAGCTAGCGAGAACATATACAATTTATGTGTGAAGACAACATGTAGAACTTGCTGTGAGAAGGTAAGAATAAATAGAATTTGCTAATAATTGGTAGGAAAAGCCTAAACAAACTTATTATATATAGGTAGAGCTGGATCAAACTCAATAGAAAATAATGTATGAAAATTTACTCAAAATAGACAGAAGACTCAAGTCTTCAAACCTGTTTAAGATAAAATAAGAAATCCAAAGAACAAAAGCATAAAAGTTAAAGCCACTAAAAATATCCTTGGTTTAAAAGTACAAAAAGGAAAATCTAAAAGTTTGTTAAATTAACTTCCCAAGTATTAGCCAAAGGATTTGTCTTGAGTCTAATAAAAGCGTCCATATCATTTTAGTAGCGAGCGAGCTCACCTTGTCCACAGCAGAGACTGAAACGTCTCTAGCACAGTTGGAGTTAGTAGCAGTAACCTCAGTTTAAGCAAGTTCTCTTTTACCTTCCTGCTTCTTCATGTACTTAGCGACAACCCTAGCAAGATCATCTATCTTCACCTCAAGGTTGCTCTTCTTAAGCACGGCCATAATACAATAATAACAATATTCAATACCTGCATTGTAGTTGCCATCAACTTCTTTTTCCAAGCTTTAGATATGGCTCCTAAGGTTGTTAATTGTTTCCTAAAATCATAATTTAAGGTCCTTCATCTACTATTCAAATGTGAATTTCTAATGGGAAAGTTTAAGCTTTAAATTTCTTAATTCCTCCTCAAATTTAACAGCATCCATTTTCAACTTACCTTTAGCAACTTCAGACCTTTTCTTCTAAGTGTGGATGTCAACCTACATCTTGTTTTCACACCTCGCAATGCGCCTTTTATAATTAGCTACCATGCATCGCAACTGGAAAGAGTTGAATTCTATAGTGTTCATTAGGTTAGTAAGGGTAGAGTTCTCTATATCTTCAATGTCTTTTTTTTTTCTACCACCTTTACAACATTAAGGAAGAAGGAAAACAAATGCTCTACTCCTTCAAAAGGAAGGGATTGTAAAAAACTAGCCTGGGTAGGAGAAAGAAGAGGACTAGAGAGCTCCAAAATGGAAACATCAAGAACTTATCGAGAAGGGGGCTTAGGGACTACAAAAAAAGAGAAAGCAGAACCCTTTAGGGGAAGGGAAGAATTATCCAAACCTCTAGTCTCAAAATGGGCCCGTTTCTTTTGTTAATAATGTTAAAACTTTCTTTGTAGATTTCATCTCTAAGCTTAAAAGAAACAAGAAAGTTATAGTAAATTAAAAAATACAACTCAGACTAGAATTGAAGTGGCATACCAGAAGATGCAATATAGACCAGAATTGAAAATAAAATATAGACTAGAATTGAAAATAAAATACAGACCAGAATTGAAATGGCAAACTAGAAAATATAATATAGACCAGAATTGAAGTGGCATACTAGAAAATGTAAAATAGACCAAAATTGAAGTGGCAACACAAATCAAAATTAAAAAAGCATACAAGAAATTATGAAATGAATCCGTCAACACAAGGAAGTTTTAGAGGATCAGAATTTATATTCTTAACAAGGTAGATTAGACAAAAGTTGACTAAGTTAGAAAAAGACAAAATGTCTTTGCAGGTAGCCTACTTAGTTAGAATAACTTAAGCACAGTCAAGTAAATTCTTGTCAATAGGGTAATCTATGCCCTAAGAATCCACAAAATAGAAAAACAGCGAGAATACGATGATTCAACAACCACTAAAAGTAGGAATAATATGAACAATCAACCATCTAGTGTGCAAAAACAGGAAAAGATGTGAATGTTTCCTGATTTAGTTAAAGTTACTTAACCATACAAGTCTTTGGCAAAGAAATTTTTTTTTCCAGTCTCTATCCAAAGGAATATCAAGAATAGGTTTTGTTTTCTTAGTGCTTGTTATAAAATGGTACTACCTAGTATATTTAGGGCTATTTTTTAATTGGTATAGATGTTTTACCTCCTCAACAATTTGCTCTTTGAAGCCACATCTATCCCACACGACATGTAAGCTAGTGAGTACCCACCCTTTACCTATTAGTAGTTAGTTGACTAGGAGCAAGGTTCAAAGAACCCAAAATGCAAATGAAGTAAAGTTGTAGAGGAAGCCTAAAATTGGCTTTGAAGTATTCTAAGACTAATGCGACATATCCACTTGAAGAGTGACTTGGTATTTCCTCGAGTTAAGGTAGCCTAAGATCAATTACAGCTAGTATGTTATATGTTGCTTTTAACACATCCAAATCTGCCTATGTAGTACAACGCGTCATAGTATCAATGGGGTAAAACCTGGCTTATCTTCGTCAATTAACCTTTTTCTTTTTAATCTTGTGAACCTTAAAATATTCCTCATTCTTCTTTTTATCCTCTAGTACCTTGCTAAGGGTATGCTCAGAGTTACCACATGAATCTTTTTCTCATTATCTCTAGTGTGGCTATGAGCCCTAGAGGAAATCGTCAGAACCTCCTCGCCAGCAATCTCTTCTAAAGGTATGGTTGGATTAAAAATTGGATCCTTAAACATGCTTAGGATGAAATCCAATTCACTATTCTGTTAACCTCATCAATTTTCTCTTTACTTTTTGACATCATACCAGATCTCAAATAAAAAAAAGATTGAACCCTAGGAGCTGAAAATCACCTTACAAAGCCCAAAAATCAAAGTAAATAGTATAAGAGTAAAATTAAAGAAGGATGAGAAGAGGGAATATTTGTAGCACAAAGGAAAAACAGTGCACTATTATATGATGCTTGGGAGATCTCTCGCTTTTGTTAAAAAAAAGAAGGTGAAAGAAGGCGCTGATAATTCTAAAAATTGAAAGAGAGGTGAGAGGTTTAGAAGGATTAGGAGAGTTAATGAGGCAACTAGAGAGGTGGCTGGAGTTACATTAGCTGAAGAAAAGTACATTGGGAAAGTAATCACCACTTTCAAAATTCGAATTCATGGATCAACACGGGCCACGTCAAAGGCAAGCACAAATAAGACTGAAATTTTGTGCCAAAGAGATATTTTCCATTTAGGGACAGTAATGAAATTGCGTGAAAATTGCTATTGAAGCAGTAGGCCTAGTTTATTAAATCGATAAGAAGGAGATTTTTAACACACATATAGTTTCCAGAATTGTTCGTTACACTTTTAACACTAAAAACTAGAGGATTAGTGTTTGGCTGATAAAATAAGATGACTAAAATTAGACTTCTCTTAAAACTTAACTCTACTCGTCTCGCCATCCTAAGTAGCCTGAAGGAAGCTAACGAGCAAGGTTGGGTGATAAGCCATTTGAATTAGGAAGAAGACAGGTCAAAACCACCTTCTTATCTCATCTGAAAATGCAGGGATTAAGTTTTATCCATAATGCCCCTAATTCTATGATCTTAGGGAGAGAAAAACATAGGATCCGATCTAAAAAGCCCTAATCCTATAAATATAGGGGAGTAAAGAGGAAGCTTTACCTAAAAGAGACCTGCCTATCCGAAATTCAGGGGAGGGGGATTTGATTTCATATAAAAAAAATCTAAAAGAGATAAAATAAGGGGCTAGAATTAAGGGAGTATGGAAGAAACCCTTTGCAAATTGGATAAAAATTTGAAAGAGATAATCATTCTTTCGGATCATTATTTTTCTTATGAAAGAAAGACTTTCTTCTCATAGCTTTTTTTTCTTTTGGCTTCGTTTTTTTATTCATTCTTACGCAAAATTTATACACTCAGTTATCCTATGAAAATCTTTGATAGTGACTTGAGCATCAGAAGGTTAATGTCAGAAAAACTTCTAGCATCCCTAATTGTTTTTCTGGTTGTAGGTGCTTGCTAGGATAGAATCGAGGTCGCAATTTCCTGCTCACTAGGTTGGATTCTTGGTTGCCAACTTCTGCTCAGATTGTTAAATCAAGGCTTGAAACCATCTCTCCACAAAAACAAATTAAAATGATGGCATTAGAATCTGGTAGGTAGCCCACACATCGACATGACTAGATTTTGGCATCAACAATACATATTCATATGGATAATTTTTTATATCCATATCCAGCTAGCATCTAAATATAGATATGAATGGGATGTGGATATCATAAAGAATTATGGCTTTGCATATGGATAGGTAATATTCATATCAAGCTAGATATTTGACATCTTATTTATTTTTGTTTAAATTTAGAATTGAACTTTAGGATGTAAAAAATGAAAAAAAAAAATCCAAAGATTTTTATTTTTATTTTTATTTTCCAAATAGGGCTATCAAATCATGAAGACCGCATATCAATTTCTTTTTTTATCTTTAGAATGAAAAATATTTTCAATTTTAATGGTTTGCTGAGAAATTGATATCTATAGTTTGTATATTAAATATGGGTAAATAATTTTTTAAGGATATTTAATAATTAAAAAATGTACTTATATATGGGTATAGAAAGAAAATTTATAGGTTCAAATGAGTGCACCATTTAGTAAATGGAGTAATAATGTCATGTTTCCTTCTTTTATTTTGTCGAGGGGTGAAATAAAAACAAAATTAATGTATTATGAGTTTGGGTCACTAAAAACAATCTAAATGAAATTTATAAATCAATAGAGATAGTGATAGGGCTGGTGATCCCCCAGCAAATTTTTTTAAATCCATTCCACTTCTAAAAATAATTACATTAAGTTCAAAATATATTTAGAAAGTAAAAAAAAAAAAGAAGTTTGGAGATTTGATCAAATAAAATTTAATAACTAAATTATTAGATAAAAGAGCTCATGTTTCTTAGGCAATTTAGTCATTTAAATTATTAAGGTAAAATAGTGAAATAAACTTATGTTAAAATTACCTTAATGGTCAAAGAAATCAAAGTAAAAAAAAATTATAAGAATAACTTAATTCATAATTATCAAAACTTTTTGTTAATTTATATATTTAAAAAATAATTTGAACTTATTACAATTTTTTATTGGAAATGGGTCCCCTTTTTTTCGCTTTTTGTAATAATTCCCCGACTCTAAGCACACCCCTTTAAGATGTAAGGATGTGTTATTTTGTAAATAACATTGAATTAAAAATTAGGAGCACCCTCCTAGAAATTGATATTTCTACTCTTTGCCGTCTGCACTCTTCCACAGTTCCATGGCGTGCTTCCAAACTTGTTTAATCTAAGCAAAATATTCAACTGGTTTTAAACTTTGTCTTTGATCATTCCTACTATTGATAATAGTAAAACGAAACTAACGATATTTAAATAAAATATTATCTCTAAATTATTAGTGGCATAACCAGAAAATCAAACTGGTGGGAAAAAAATGATTGATGAAGAGTATAAAGAAAGAAAAATTTTAAAGTCTTGCTTCATTGCTTTTCAAATCTTACTAGTATTTCTCCTTACACTTCTTAAGAAACCAAAGCTTTAAGAGAAGGCTGCCAAATGGCAAAGATTGAAGAGCAAACCTATGGTTTGGGATTTTTTGTTATGTTTTTCTAAATAATAGATATAATTTTGATGGATTTTAATATTAGAGCAATGTTAGGAATTCCAACAGTTGGAGCCCAATCCTCACTTAAGTCCTAATTGTTATGTATCATTCGTTGACTGAACAGTCAATTTTATAATTAGTAAAATTAATATTTTCATCATCTAATAAATGACTATCATATTAATTGAGACTTAATTATTCGAATTTTTAACATTATTCTTAATATTAAGTTGGAAATTTTAGCTAAATCATATCAAATATCAAACTAGATGTTAGGCTTTGTTTTTAATGGATATAATTAGGCTTCAGACATTTAAATTATACAATTTGACAAATAATTATAAATGATGAGATTTGTTTAATTTTAGAATAAATTTAAACTAAAATTTGATGTATTTAATCAATCTATAGAGATGAATTCATGATTTTTAGTAATCTTATAAAGTATATCACTTGAATTTTTAAATCAAAATGGGGATGGCTGCCCCAGTTAGCTCTAATGGCTCCGCCATTGTAAAATATCACCATTGCTTTCCCATATTTAAATTAGCCTGACTTTTGTCCCTTAAAATCTACAATTTATACAAAGCCAGTAATATCTTATCTAAAAATTGATTAAAATATGTACATCCTAACTTACAAACCAATTTAGTTATCCCTTGGGCAATCAGAAAGAGAAGATTTTAAAGATTCAACAAACACCTTAGAATTCTATTCTCTATGGAGTGGGAGATGGATTTAGATCCAATGTTGATATGATCTATGCTTAACTCTGAGAAAAAGACATATAAACTTCAAAGGTTTGGGAAAATGGTAATGAATACTCCCGTATTTTTTAAAAAGAGACATCAAGAACTCCTTTTGGTTATTATACTCTTATCTTTGTTATCCCAAAAAATTGATTTTAATTTTTTTTATAAATGCAAATATTATATAAATATTGCAATCTATTTAGTATTAAAATATTTTAATATTTTAATAAATTTAGATATGTAAATTATTATATCTATTTTAATAATATATTTTTATTTATTGTAGGATTTTAAATAAACATTTGCATTAAATACATTTTTCAATTAAAAAATTCACATACTAATAATGTCAAAATTTTTATTTTACATAATATTCAAAATAATTTAAATTTTAATGCATTTATTTAAATATTATGATTCTATTTATTATAAAATTTACTTTAATATGATAAAATATATCTAATAGCTTGTATAATATTAAGATTTTTTTAAATGTTGAAATTACTTTTGAAATGTATATATTATTGCATTTATTTTAATGTTATATTTCTATTTATCATAAAACATTAGGGTCAATTTTTTTTTACAATAAATATAAAGGGTATAGACAAAAAAGGATCTTGATATCCCGTTTTAAAAAATTAAAGGTGTCATTCCCCAAACTTTGGAAGTGTAAATCTCCTTTTCCCACTCAACTCTTCATAATCTTATGCACGTGTATAATAAGTATAACAATATAAGTTATGATTTAATTAATTTTATATTTTTATTCAATAACCACCAGTTGTATTTTTCTAAAAAATTAATAAAAAAATCAATTTGGCACTCAATCTAAATATGTGGGAAATATAAAATATTTTGGGAAACAAGAAGAAAAGCATTTGCTTAACTGTAAGCTCTATTTTTTTTCATAGAAATTCCCAATTATTTTTTCTTCATTCAAGAGGATATTTTTAATACAGACAAATCTCAATATTGCAATTTAGGCTTGAAGGACAAATTTGTAAATTGAATTTATGAAAGCGTATATGGATGGGGTATTGTTAGTTGTTCAAAAAAAAAAGAAATGGGGCCCCCAAAATTAATATAACGTAATAAAATGGAGATTACATTACATGCACGGGCTTTGGCGCCAAAATGAAATTAAATTTGCGTAACTCACAGATTTTCAAAATCGATTCTCTCCTTCTGCCTCTGCTCTCATAAATTAAAAATCTTCGGGATCTCCAAGTTTGCATAATAGGCGAGTAATAGAAAGCAAAACGCCCGCTTTCTCTTTAATCTTCTACTTCTTGTGCCAACTTCTAATACCGGGGGCCGGGCTTCAACTTTCAGTGGAATTTGTTGGAAATGACAGATATGGCCTCGCCGACTACTTGCGGTTCTCTGCTTCAGGAATTGCAGGTTTCGTTTTCACTATTTATTTATTTATTTACTTATTTATTTATTTTCATTATTTTCTGTAAATGTCAATTGCATGTTTGAGAATTTAATCGCACTTTGCCCTAATTTCAATTTTCAACTGTTGCCGATTGTTAATTGCCTTAATTACGCTACCAGATTTTAACTTTCAGTTTTGAGATTTGTTTGGCTGCTCAGATATTGATGGAAAAAGAAAAATTTTTGTAATTACGAGAGGAATTTTCTTTTTCTATTAATCATTTTTCTGCTATTACACTAGACCTTTTAGTTGGCTCCAGCATATGTATCTGAAAGAGTTTAGGAGCTTTTTTGTATATCTGAAATTAATCTCTCTTTGTTTATTTTGTTTTATTTCTTTTTCTTTCTTTTGCAAATTATTGTAATTGATTCAGAGCTAGAGCAAATAGTTAAGTAGAAACATGAGTCACAAACATACCTTAACTCTAGGGGATTCTTTTCGATTTCAGAAATTGACCAATTCGAACATCTTCTTCTTTTTTTTTTTTTTTTCAATCTTCATTCTTCCTTGTTTGTGGTTCTATTTCCTCGGCAAGTGCTTATTTTTTAAGTTTATATGCTTATGTTGTCGATGTTGTGACATTAGATAATATGGGACGAAATTGGGGAGAGTGACAGTGAAAGGGACAAGATGCTGTTGGAACTTGAGCAGGAATGTCTTAATATTTACCGTTGAAAGAACTAGGAAGTACAAGGCTGATTTGCATCAATCATTGGTTGATGCCGAAGCTGAAATTGCCGGCCTTGTTTCTACACTCGGTGAACATGCCCCCTTTTCACAGGTTTGTCATTGTCTTTTATATTAGAATGGCGTTCATCATGAATAGACTTATTACATTATTCTGGAATTTATGTTCTAATGCATTGATATGGTTAATTTGGTGCTAATTGTAAAGGGAAAGGGAACACTTAAGCAGCAAGTGTCTGCGATACGATCTATTTTGGAGGACTTGAGGTCAAAGAAAGAACAAAGAATTAAGGAATTTTCAGAAATCCAGTTTCAAATTGTTCAAATCAGCTCAGAAATAGCTGGAAATGGGCAATCAATTAACTCCGTTGATGCAAAAGTTAATGAATGTGATTTGACTGTAAAGAAGCTGGGAGAGCTCAAGGCACACCTTCGTGAGCTACAGAATGAGAAGGTTCTTTCTACTATCATGTTGTGGTGCTTTGAGTGGTAATAAGAGTTAAAAGTTTTTTTCTGTTTCATTATTTATACGGACTCCTTTCTGTCATCCTATTCGCAGAATCTCCGGCTACAGAAAGTTAACAATAACATCAGTACTATTCATGAGCTGTCACTTGTGCTATCGATTGATTTTCTAGAGACTGTAAATGAGGTTCATCCAAGCCTTAGTGATTCCAAAAATGTTCAATCAAAGAGCATCAGCAATGACACACTTGCTAGATTGACGGATGTTATTCATTTTTTAAAGCAAGAGAAACAACAGAGACTTCAAAAGGTGATTTACTATGATTGCCCATCTCTCTTCCCCTCTATGTGAAGGTTGGTGCATGAGGTGTGTGTGAGCATGCATGTGTGGCATATGTGTGCACTTGGGTGTGTGGATATGCGCACACATGAAATTCAGCATATGCATGTTTATGTTAACATTCAGCGTTAAATGCCTATAAGTGCTGGAAAATGGAGAGATCTGCTTGGGTCTGCTTGGGGTATGCTGTTCTGTGAAAATTGCTTTTTCAGTATCTTAATTCTCAAAGATGAGGTCTTCTCTGTAAATGATGATAACTCAATGTACAGCCTTTTTATGTGTGTCTCAATTAGCATCTTCAAACCACAACCGTGTTCTGATCCTTTTAGCTGGGTTATGATTTTGTGTTTTGGTCTATTTCTTCTTGAAATATGATAGTTTTACTTCCTTCAGAATGTTACTATGAAGTGAAAAGATTAACCTTTAATCTTTTAGCTCTTTTTTGAATTAAGTCATTTATGTTTGCTGTGCAGGCTTGTGCTGGTACATTATCACTCAGAGCTGTCCTAAATCTGTTTAATAATGTCTGACATTTGTGGCAACAAAGATGTTTACTCTATTTTTTTTTTTTCTCTTTTCCATTGCTCCAAAGTTTCAAGGATATATACATTAAGTTTGCATACGCATATTAAGCTGTTAGAGGGTTAATACTGGTACATTGTTAGAATTTCTAATTATTGGAAGTTTTAAAAAAAAATGATTTTCCCTTTGAGATTTTTAGTTTCTCTTTCTGTAGCTTCAAAGTCTTGGGAATGCTCTGATAAAGCTATGGGATCTCTTGGAAACTCCTGTTACTGAGCAAAGAAAATTTGATCATGTTACTAGTTTAGTTTCTTCCTCAGTTGATGAGGTGTCAATGCTAGGATGCCTGGCCCTAGATGTCATTGAACAGGTAATTTCCATTGGCAATAATTTGTATTAGGAACACCAAGATACAGTTCCTTTTGAAATTATATGCTGTTTAGTGAATTATTGACATAAATATTTGTATTGTTATTGCAAGATGGAGGTTGAAGTTGAGCATCTGAACGAATACAAAGTCAGCAAGATGAAGGAGTTAGTGTTCAAGAGGCAACATGAGCTTGAAGAAATCTACAGAGGGGTTCATATGGATGTAGATAGTAATGCAGCTCGACAGATTCTCATCAGCCTAATAGATTCTGGTATGTATACTGTTTTGGAGCTTTTTCAACTTTACTATAAAATTAAATGATCAGCCTAATCCATTTCAATTGAAATTGGGTGGTGCTCTAATTCAAGTTTGAAACAGCGAACCTTGGACCATTAGACACACTTCCAAATGTATAGGTCTTTTGTGATAATAGTAAAAGGCCTTTTTTCTTGTTGATGTATCTTTGGCAGTTTTAATGTAATGCATTTTCTTCCCTCTTTTTGTGTGTGCTTGTGTGTGTGTCTATTGTGTGAATGTTGGTAGCACTTGTGCATCTTTTGTAATTTTTATTATTTTTCATTTATCATAAGTGTGTTGCATACTTGAAATTCTGTAGGATGATTATTCATTTTATGAAGCAGAAAGATTACATGTGGTGTACAGTCTGTCTTTTCCCATTGTTTATTATTTATTTTTCCAGTAGCGTCATAATTCTAGTGCATGTACTGTCATGCTTGATATTTTATATTTCTGAAGTTCCAGTTTAATGTTAATTGTGTTTCTTAAGATCAGCTGTTCAATGGAAATTCTAATGGGATAACTTTTCTAGATATGCTTTCTGATTATTGTTCAATCACTTACCTTCACAGGTAATGTTGATTTGTCAGATCTACTTTCAAGTATGGATGATCAAATTGCAAAAGCCAAAGAGGAAGCTCTTAGCAGGAAGGATATTTTAGACAAGGTAGAGAAATGGAAACATGGGATTGAGGAAGAACAGTGGCTTGATGACTATGAAAAGGTAAATATTGTTGGGAAGTTATTTGGAAATTTTCTGTGCTATAGTTTTAGGTCCATTGGACAATGGGGACGTATTCATGGGTTGTTACACCTTTCTGAGAAGCTCCAATGATTGATTCTTTTTTATCTGGAGTAATTTGGGTAACTTGCAGAGACGATTAGATGATATTAATTTTTGAACTGAAGAAAATTACATACATCCAACATTTCTAGTGTTTTTCGGTCATTTACTTTGTTCTAATTTCAACCTATCAAACTTAAAAGAATTGGTATTTACCAGAATCTGTGCAATCTGAGAGTTGAATCAAATAGAGTTTTCTTCAGAAGGATTTGAACCATTCATAAGATAAGAAGTTTCTTGCAGATTTTTCATTTAAATGATATTTCTTCTTATTTTAATGATATTGAGAAACTGATTTACTACTAGTTTCAAATCATTGGTCTGTTTCCTAGATTCTTGATGTCAATTGTGCTCTTTCTAGTTCATTGATATTATATTCTGTCCCCCCACTCTTTTCCCTTTTTCCACAGGATGAAAATCGGTTTAGTGCTGGAAGAGGAGCGCACAAGAATCTGAAGCGTGCAGAGAAAGCACGGATCCTGATCAGCAAACTACCATGTGAGGATATACCTATCTTGCAATTTTGTAATTTTTTTTTCCATACAATAGCTATTAGATTTTGTCTGTCTCAGTATACTTTGTCGAAACAAGATTAATTCTACAATACATAAATATATCTGTTTGTTTTGGGAGATTAACTTGAAGTTGATCTGTGATATTGTTCATAGATATTGCAAGTTGCTTGGCATTTGATATGGTGTTGTCATTATTTTCAGGGAACAGTTGAAAAGTATTGTGATTTCTATTGTCTAAACTTGGTAGTGAATGTTTTTGGTTTTATTTTATTTGTCACAGATGAGTTTGTTGATATAGAGTACAGTTTTCAGTACAATAGCAAGCCTCACATTTCATTTTTTCTCATATTTTAATTGCAAAGTATTTTTTAAGTCTTGTGAAGATGGTTCAATTTGAAATTGATATTGCTGATGTCCATTGAAGCTGTTGCATTTTAGGTTTGTTGCACTTGTCAGTGGATGATTATGCCAATAAGAGAAGTTGTATTTCTGAACAATTACATTTGATTGACTCATTACTGTTTTCTTTATTTACTGAGATTTCTACTTTTCGAGAACTTTTAGTATTCTAAGGCTTTTGCCTTTTTTGTCTATACTGTACATTGCTTCCATTCTCTAGAACCAAGAATTGGAGTCTGTCAACTATTCTTTCGAATTTAACCAGCTCCAAACAAACAACCCTTTTGGTCAACTTTAGAGGAGATCTCACCTTTCTGCCTTCATATCACTTTAAGATTATTTGTGAATCAATTACTTTGCAGATTATGGTCAATGGAGACTGATTATGCATTTCAATTTGACTTTTCAAGATTCAGAGAAATGTCTGTGTTAAAGCTTGTCAAAATGAAAATTAATTATTCAAGAAGCCAAACAATAAACTAGATCTCTATGAAAACTACTTCTGTGAGCTTCTGAAATCCATTTTAGAAAAACTTTTGTAAGTATAACTTGGAAATGTTGGGGACCCGCAACCCTGAGCTGGTAACCATTTCTCATAGGGAAGGTTACTAGGCTGATCAGTCTAAAATTCCTGGCTTTGCCTACTCTTGTTGTATCGATCTGAAACTTTATTGGAACTTTCAATCATATTTTAAATGTGTATGTGTGTGTATTACATATATGTATGAGAACTCCAAATGCAGTATATAATTCTAAGTTCTTTTCTTCCAGCTGTTGTTGAAAATTTGATTGCAAAGGTAAAAGCTTGGGAAATGGAGAAAAGAATTCCCTTTTTGTATGACAAGGTAACTGATCAGATTGTGTAGTGTGGTTTATTGTTTATGTTAGTTCTTGGTAGTTTCACTTTTTAATACTATTTTCAAATTCCAGGTCCCCCTCTTGAGCATCTTGGAGGAATATACAACACAATGTCAGGAGAGAGAGGAGGAAAAGCGTAGATGTCGGGTATCATATTTATCTCTTGCATTATGTAAGGCCTTGGCATGAAATGGACCCACAGAGTGAATAGAAACCTAGGTTTTCTATGGTACCACTTATTTCGACATAGGCATTTACTATCAACCCAAATGACCAGTTTATTCGGTTATATTGTTAACCAACATTCAGAATTCATCCAATTTCTAACCAGGAGGCTATGAAATTTGGCCATGGCACGTGTGCTAGGGTGTGGAATTTGATTGAGATAGATTGGTGCATGTATAATTTTGATCTACCAAAAGCTAAGAATACAAGAAAAATGATAATTTCTCAAAATGCTATTTGTTTGCTACCGCTTTTTGTAAATTTCAAATTGTCTGTTGTGGACTGAAATACAAATTCAAGTAGCTTTTGATATCAAATTTGGATACTGAATATTTATTTCTTCCTTTGACTCTGTCAATGCAAAGTGTGTTTTCCTACCACAATTCTTTTTGTCCTCCTAGATTGCCTAGAGTCTGCTGAGTTACAAATGTATTTACCTAAGTTAATTATATTCATATCTTGGATGGTTATTCTGTTGAAAGGAGCAACGTCATTTTTTTATGAGGCCCCATTTTGTATGTAGAACTTTATCTTCCATTTGTTGGCTACTTAGTGTTGCTTTTGGATTGGAATATGAAATCTATTAAAAACATTTTGCCTCCCTTTGATCCTTACAGGAGCAGAAACGGCTGCAAGATCAGTTTGCTGCAGAGCAAGAGGCCATGTATGGTACAAGGCCCTCGATAAAGAAGCCATTGTCTCAGAGCACAAGTGCTAACACCATGGCTGGAACTCCAGTTGGTCGACGTTTTACAACCCCATCAGGCCGTCATGTCATCTCTGGTGGCAAGGAGCGCAGAGACAGCATCAGGGTCGCAAAACCAATACCCTTAAACTATGTTGCTCTTCCGAAGGATGATTCAGTCTCTCGTTAGGCCCTTAGGCTGGCTGTGGCTGCTAACAGACTTAGGACTTTGATTGTAAATGGCTCTTTTGTAAGAATACATTTCCCTTTTTCATTTCTTATTTTTTAAAATAAAAATGTATAATGAGATTAATGTCCTGATGATAAAGTAAAGGCTTAATTAACATACAGTTTCAAATCGGTAGTGACATTGCTTATTGTTTTTGTTTTTGTATTTTCATGAATTGTTGAAAAACACATTTACCATAAATGTGTTGAAAGCCAATAGTAGAAGAACGTATATGCCATTCAGTTGAAATAAGCTTGTCAACTATATTTACACGGAATATTGACAAATTGTATATACTAAATTGGTTCTTCAAATAAATGACAATTTGTTGTGTTCAGAATAAAATGTTTGGGGTTCTAATCTCACTTTAAGAGTGGAAAAGAGATTGAGTTATTGTTAAATTAAATTTAAAAAAATGACAATTTGATTTTATTATAATTAATATATCTTTTTAATAAGGTAGGACTTTCTGCCTCTTTGAATATTTGAACTTGAATGATCAACTGAAGAAAATTATTTCAAAATTACTTAGTTAAACTTAGGGACAATTAGGTTTTATTCTAAAAAATTGGAATACTGAATAATTTAGTTTTACCTTGAAGTCTCATTTAGCTTGGTTATTATTCATGAAAGTCCAAACCAATCAATCACATCTTCAATAGATATAAATAACAATAACAACAACAACAACAATAATCTAGTGAGCAATGTTGTTTACTTATATCATATAAATTTGTATTTCATTTTATTACATAATTATGCTAGAAGAGGAAGGGATATGAGTTCGTGAAAAAAATGCTAAACTAATATATTGTAAGTAGATTCTACTTAAAGATTTTTTTTTTAATAAGGACATTCTCACTTCAACAAGGTAAATATGCCATGGAAATATAAAAAGAAAAAAAAAAATTCAATATATTAAAGACTATGTTTTTTGTTCGTTAGTGGTATCATTAGTTTATTAAAATAAAGATATACTCATTAGATATACATGTGCGTGTGTTGTAACGTCTACATGAAATTGAAATGCGGACAGAGCTAAAAAACAAGAAAAATGCAAATTTCAATGCACTATTTTTAGTCTCTTAATGTATTGGGGTTCATTTATTTATTTTTTGTCTTTTAGCTCCGTCAACATGAATTTTTCATACAGCTATCCGCACATGAGCATAACTCTTTCTCTCTCTCTCTCTCTTTAATATATATATATATTCCAATACTAAAGTTTGGAAACCTTTATTAAATAAACACTCGACTTATCACACTATTACATCATACAATGTAACAGTTTTTTCGCATTTTAATAAAATTTGGGAGCCATTATTGAAAAATTTTTGTATACACACACATACACAATATAAATTCTCAAGTTTGGACGTCTACAAGAACTTTTATATGGATTTGGAGTTTCACAATATATGGATTTGGGGTTTCACAACAATGTGAAACTCCAAATCCATATGTTGTGAAACTCTAAATCCATATGAAAGTTTTTGTATACGTCCACACTTGAGAATTTTTTCACATTGTTGCAAATTATTTTGACAATAGTAAAATCCCTTTACACCATTGTGAAATCTCAAATTTGCACAAAAAATTGTGTGGACATATGCAATAGAGAAGGCCTATATATATGTAGAAATTCTTAGGTATGATGAGCATTCTCATTTTTTTCAAATACGATATATCTTTATTAAGTCATATGATTTAATATAGTCGAGATCTAATTTTCTATAAAGTCATATGTTTAATTGCGCATCTACATTGATTTTATTAAACTATTTAAAATTAATAACGTGTCTGCATGACAAGAAAAATAAGTCCACTTGCATTAGAGAATGACTATAACAACTTTGGAAAGCAAATGCTTTGTTTGAATAGAAAGGCAAATTCATTTTCTTTATCTATCGTTCATGGTCCGTTTTCATTTTGATTGTCATTCATGCAAGTTATTATAGAATGTTGTATATAAGCCAAGAAAAAGCACAGAGAAATTAAAGCTTAAAGCAAAGCACTGAGAGTGTGCTATATATCGAAGAGAAATGGTCAATCTTTGACCAAACTTGCTGAATACGACGTGATTTAATTTTGTATGGATTCAATAATTGAAGGCGTTTTGGTCAAGGAGATACGCTTTTGAGCAAACAAAGTGGTTACCAAAGTAAGCTTTGCTTTGCAATTTGGCATAAAGGGTAGTCATTAATAGAATATATTGCAATCTTCTTTACAAAAACAATAATAATTATTAAAGAGAAAGAGAAGGTGGAATATAAAAAAAAAAAAAAAAGGACAAAAAAAAAATTCTGAAACTTGGATTTATGGAAGGCAACAACAAATATATGAAGGATGGTCAATAAGAAAGCTAGTAAAATGTTGCAGCTTATAATTATGTCGGAAAAGAAAGAAGATTGATGCACGGAAGAAATTACCTTTTGTTTTAATAATCATTAGTCTTGTTTGAAAAACAAAATTAGAAAATTAAAGCCTAACAAAAGATTGATAAAAATATATAAAAAATAGTGTTATTTTAAATTTTTTTCAAGAAAAAAAATTAAACTCACTGAAACCGACATCGTTTTGAGTAAATTTTAGTTAGTCTTTTATTAAGCTTTAGTTTAAATATCAATGCTTCTATTATTATTGTGGCTTAAAGAATGAATTGGAATCGACTGAATTGAAGAAGTGTGCTTAATTAATTATTAAAACATTGTGATGATAAAGCGGACATTATAGCCTTAGCGTGCAAGAGAAGGGCCTTAATTTCAAGATAATATCGATATGGTCAGTCACACAAAAAAATAATATGCATGCTTAATTTGCTAAAGCTTATATATTTTATTTTCCAAAGAAAGGCTGTCTCATTTTATTTAAGCATAAAAGACTTGTTTACGAATGGTGCACAGAAATGTTAAGAAAATCGATGAATAATTATAGTGCTTTATCTAAAAAAAGGAAAAAAATTGGCAAAAGAGAAATAATCTTACTTTACAGTAGCTCAAGGTTGCGGGAGCCCTGAGTAAATCTCCCGAGAGGTCAAGATCAAACTTCAAGTATTAATAGAATATTGATTTTTAAATGTTTTTTATTTATAACTATGGTGTAGTCACGGAGAACTCGAGAATTTTGCTTGTAACTTCAACAATTTTGATATGGGGATTTTGATTTATAATTGAGACTACTATTACAAATAAAAAAATAAAATAAAAATCAAAGAGCTGAGTCTGAACTTTATCAAATTTTTAAAATGCTATTTGCTATTTTGTCAAAATAAAAAAGCAATTAACAAAATAAAGATCAAACAATTGGACTACTTTAACTATATTTTCACAAAACATAGAGTTGCATTTTTATCCTCTATATAAAGTTTATAAATTAATTGTGTAAGATCATATTTTTATACCTAAGTTTTACAATCTCCTTTAGAAATTTCAAAAATTGTTTAAAGTCTGCAGGCGTTGTAGTGCCCTCTAGCCTTAAGCACCCACCACCCGTGTAATGGCCTAAATTTGAATTTTTAGTTCTAATAAGGTTCGAGTTAATAATTTCGAGTTAGTCCTTATATTTTATTAAAAAAATTCAAAGCTTTCATGTTTGTATATATTTTTCTACTAAAATTTTACTTGATTATTCTATACCTTTTACCCATTGCATGTTGAATTTATTTGATTTAAATTGTATCAAATAAAAAAATATTTTTTTAAAAAAAAGTCAAATCCAATAGAAAATAGCAATTGAGATGTTTTATATAAGTTTTAAAAATACAAGGAGTAATTAGGTAAATTAGCCCAAATCTTAAGAATTAAGTAAAAATTTATCTCAACCTTTGCTTAATTGAAATAAGTTAAAAGTGGACATTTATATATGTAAATTAGAGAAAAGAATGAAAAAGAAGAACAATTCATGAAACAATTGATTTTGTATATTGTGTTTATTGCTTGTATGTGCACATATTTATAGTACATAACTAACAATATAAAAGGAAGAATATGTGACTTATACCTCTGATATAGTAGTTTCATCAATCGTGTAATATGCCAAATCTAAGTGCACAAGTTATGCCTCTAAACCAGTACAAGACACAAGCCTATAATTAATATAGTCTTGGCTGAGTCAATTCCAATAATATCTGTAGATGACACTAACAAATGAACTCTGATCAATTGCAAGATTTCATTAGTAGAACTGTGCTGTAGGTTCACAGTCCTTCACCAATTAAATGTCAACATAAGTCCTATCGCACATCATAAAGTGTGTGACAACACACATAAGATCAAGCCTTATTAATTAACAGTAGCTCATACGTAAACATATGATAGTGTTTATATTCTTTGTAAATGAATAAAATTAAAGTTGACAAAAGGATAGTAAAAGTGATTAAGGATAATTGTAGAAAATACGGACAGAGAACAAGTAAAACTTTGCATCGATCCTTTAGGCACTGCCTAGGGAATTCTAAGAAATATATTGTTGAATGGATAGGTCGTTGTTGGGTTATTTCTATTGCTATGGATGTCAATGCATAAGTGTACACAATAAGTAATATATTAATAAGTATTTAAATTGCTTCCATAAGGATTGATATTATCAGACTTGCTACAATAATCTTAACAGTACAATTTTTTTAAAATTAAAATAAGGTAATTTATAAAACTAAAGAACTAACTAAACTAAAAGTGTAATAAATAAAATGCAATGAAGTAAATTTTCAAATCACACACAAGGATGAAATCAATGGGAATAATGTAGTTAAGTGAATAAGCTCACTTAACTACATTAACTATTTTTTCAATTACAGTATCATTGCTATAGCATCTATTACAACATCAAGCATAATTCCTCATGCATCTTCAATCGTCACCTATTAGATATCTTATACTTAATGCAACCTAATAATGACTAATTGTTATGCAACATTAAATATAACATTACTCGTTCTAGGTTCCACTTACCATACAAAATGAATCTTTTTCAAATTGAGTTTTACTCAACTTGGGAAACCTAATCTAAAACTAAGTATTGTCTTAATCGTCCCACTAAGTCAAACATT